>CALQYR020007479.1:520624-589263 GCA_943334845.2 Auanema sp. JU1783 | reverse complement strand
TCCTCGATCAGTTTCATGCGTAGGTAGTAACTTCACCATAGAGGATGTCTGCAAACAGGGACTGAACCACAGGGAATTGACTGATTGTGAACTAAAGATTGATTACGAGTTCAAGTCCATCAATGTAGAGGTTTGTGTTCTCATTGATGTCATCAAATCTCACTCATTCATTCGCAACTTCAGTTTGAATATGTCTGCAAAGAAACAGCTCTGGTGAAAAGTAGCATTTCTGTTCAAATGATTGGTGTATTAGTTGGTACTCTCCTGTTCGGAAGCTTGTCTGATCGTTTTGGAAGATTAAAAGTAAGTGTCAACTGTTTCCCAAACAAATGAAACTTTAAGGTTCTCATGTTCTCTTTCACAATGAGCTCACTCGCCTCTCTCCTCTGCTCTTTCTCGACTTCCCTCTCTATGTTTACAATCTTAAGAACAATTCTGGGATTTTTCACTGGTGGTGTGATTGGGTAGACAGATTTTTCCTCCTCCATTTCTATAAATGCTTCAGAACGTATGCTGTCTATCAGATGGAGCAGATTCCTAAGAAACATCGTTTTTGGGTAGCTGCTATTATAGCTTGGGCACCCAATTACATTTTGATAAACGGGATAGGTATCACAGATAGAAAATATGATGAAACAAAATTTTTTTCATAGCTTATATCGCGAAAGACTGGCGAACGTTCCAACTACTAATCCTTGCAACCAGTTGCCCAGCTTTTCTGTTTTGCTTGTGAGTGTGTTCAGAGAACGTTAAGTAATTGAGTGTTTCTAGTTATGTTTATGAATCTCCTCGTTGGTTGATCCAAAGAGGTAGAATCAGTGAGGCCAGAGAAATAATGCAGAATATCCAGAGGTTAGACCAAGTTGATGACTTAAAAAAAGAAGAAATGGAGAAAATGCTTGACGCTGAGTATCAGGTAACTCCGTATTCATCGTGCTCACTCTTCTTTGTTGATCTCAGGAACAAGTTGCCAGCGAAGGGAAACTGAAAAACTATAATATGTGCCACTTGTTTCACACCCCCAGTATGGCACTATCTACGACCGTTCTCTGTAGTGGAAAGTTGTTACTCCATTATTTAGTCAGACGAATAACATTAAATAATAGGTTCTTCACAAGTATGGTCAATTATGGGCTCGTGTTCAATATGGAAAGTTTGGCTGGTTCTTTATTCTTGAACTCTGTGCTTATGGGTATGTTACGTTGGGTGCTGAACATCCTGACGGGTCTTCTGGATTACAAGTAAGTTATACAATACGACAAGAAACACAACTGGACGTTTCAGATATAAAGGACTAGGTAGAAAGCCTGTTCATTTGCTTTCCCAAATGACAACTGCCTTTTCTGTAGGAAGTGCAGCTCTCATATATTATTTTGGTACTGTTAATGCTTTTTCTTATATTTTCAATTTTTGTTCAGAAGTTGAAGAGGACTACAAAGGTTTTATCCGATATGCTGCAATCATTGCGATATCCACGGCTTCACAAGTTTTTTTAAACTGCCCTATTAGATAGATGCTTTTACTTTCAGGTCTTCATTACTAAAGCTGTTGTTTCTGTGGAATATTATCCAACTGTGGTTCGAAATTCTGCTCTAGCGATTCAGTCTGTTTCTAGTCGTGTAGGAACAATATGCGCGCCACAACTGTTCATTTTGGTAGTTTTGTGATCCTGCTCACAAGGTTTGATCCAAACTTTCAGGCAGCATCGACAATGACCATTCCATACAGTATTCTCTTCTTAATGGCAACTCTTGACACCATTTTCTTCCAAATTACACTCCCAGAAACAAAAGGAAGAGCTTTACCGGAGAACCTACTACCCAAGAGAAGAAAGAAATCAGGCTTAGATGAAGAGGAAAAGATGATTCCTGTACCGAAAAATTCTTTTATGTATCCCTTGACAACAACCAAGAGCGAAGAAACTGACTCCAAGATGTAGAAGAAATAATTCTGATCATATCGCTCATTTTTTCAACTTTTAAAGTATTTTAACAACTGTATTTAATAAAGCCAAGTACGTCGATGTCTTGAAATTCAAAAAAATCGAAGTTTTGTCGCTTGACATTATCTACGAGGTGATGGGAGTGATCAGAGTGTTCATAACCTTCTTCCACTTCGTAGATTTTTCGGATGATGAAGATGACATCATCGACAGATATTTAGAAGGAAAAACGCTTATCATGTTGAAGCCAAGAAAATTTAGTTTGTTTGTCTTTTGTTAAAGGCTTCGTTTTTTCAACCTGTCAAACTCCTTTTGATGCAGAATTGTGCTAGACCAAGAAGACCAGCTAGAAATCATATGAAGCCAATGAGAGATTGGCTTAGAAAGAAACCTGTTCACTCGCTCTCACCCAATGGTCAATCTCGTACGATGTGACTGTTCCATTGATATTAAACCAAATCGATAAGGATTCTGATCAGTTCGCTGTTCTTATGTAGGATCGAAGAGGAAGAAGTTTGCAAGAAAGATACTATGATTGGATAAAACTTTAATTCTCGTAGGTTTCGTATTATACATGTTTACAATTTCAATGCACAGTACCCATTGACAAAGGAAATTTGAAGATCATCGCATCGGAATTTAGCCATTAACGAATTCTTTGGGCTTCATCCATTTCGCTATCTACACTTCTCATAAGAGAATGAGACATTTCTGTTAACTTCATGGCAATATATAATCTTTCGTTCGTTGGGCTCTGTAAAATTACATTAGAAAATGGCAATACTAACTAATTTCTTACCTTGAAGACCATTCTGTTCAGGCGACTGAGTATTTGATCAACCGTGAAACGAAGTGGGATATTAATCACAAGTTGTTCAGCTAAAGGATCAACAGCTGAAAGAAGGGAATATTAGATTTCATTGGCCTCAGTTTTATACCTTCGATTTCAATCTGTTGGTGGGTGGTTTCTTGATCGGCAAACACTAATTCTGTGGTTTTGTCTTCGTGGGCGGCTGGAATATCATGTAAGGATTAGGTAAACCTTTATCAGAACACTTACGAATTGATTCGTTCAAGAGTTCGTTGTTTTCGTTATGAGCAATATCATCGTTTTGTTCTTGCCCCGAACCTTCGTCATTCAGATTCTGAAAGTAATTGAATGAATAACTCTTCATAAGTTCGAAACTATGTCGTACCTCAATGATAGTAAGAGTTTCTGCGGTATTGATTTCGGGCTCATCATCATTGTTTTCAGATAAAACGGGCAAGATTTCTACTCTTTCAGCTAACTCTTCAGTAGCATCGTTCTGAACGGTATCTGCAACGGTAGTGGAGGCATCTAGTTCTTGGGTATTGGCTTGTGTTGCATCAAGAAGAGTTGCTTGAGTGGATATTTCTCCTTCTTGTGAGGGTGATGTAGTTATGACATCAGTCTCTGCAGCTAATTGCTCTATAGCCTCATGAAGAACATTCAAGCTTTCTGCGTCTTGGGGGGAAGCTTGGGCTTCTTCGGTGTTCACAACCTCAGCAGCATCGTTCAAAACAGTATGTAACTGTTCCTTAAGCTCTTCCGCTTGTTCATCCTGCATCAGATAAACTCAGAAACTAACTTTAAGATTCACTCACGTTTTGAACGTTTTCCAGTTGTTCTTTGACATCAGCTACAAGTTCGTTTACCGCTTCAACATTGAGATTCACCCCATCTCCACTGGCAGCTTGCACGGCTTCGTTCAAGTTTTGAATGTCAGTCAAAACGTTCTGCACCTTAACATGTCCTTAGATGAGATTGGGTTAGGAGCACATCAAAAACCTCTTGATCAGCATGCTGGATATTAATTTGCAAATCACTCGTAGATGTTTCGATTGGGGCAGCTAGGCTGAGGGGTACGAGGGCAACAAGTAGAAGAGAGAACGATTGCATCTAAAAAGTGAACAGTGAGCAGCCGGTAGATTGTCTGAGATAGGAAAAACTTTGAGCGAACGACAAAAGAAGATGGCAAATGACAATCTCTCTAAGCTTATATACAGGTTGGCATGGCAGTTCTTTCTTTGAAGATTTCCGCTTGTACTTTCTTCATTATGTTTGTAGAAACATGTTCCTTCAAATATCACACTTGTTCAAGCCTAATGAGCACCAAACATCACCTTCTCATACGGTATTTACTTTACAGCAAAATCTTTTGAATACGGTAAGAGGGAGTCAAAAATCCAGGAAAGTTACGTCTATTGTCTTCCCCGAATAGTTACCAGACATTATTCTAGCCAATGATCAGCATATTCGTTTATTCTAGCTCACTTGCAAAACTCCGAACTCGGCGCAGAACAAAAGCTCCATAATGTTTCTGCACCGGAAGAGCAAAGAGACCGTACCACCCACTATAGAGGTTCAGATATTCACCAGAGTTCATAAAATCGGAGCTATTCTATTTCAATGTCCTTCAAAAGTTAGGTGAACATGCTGATCATTTGCAAAAACTCTCCTTCGAAAGTCGTGTGGAAAACCTCTCTATTCTATTTCTTCACGACAGTTGCAGAGACTTTGACTAGTCCATGAAAAGAGGAAGATGCAACTCGCGCAACATCAAACACTAGTACAATTAGAAGATTATAACTCCGTGTACCTTTTGCAAAAATTTAGAACTTTACTCGCTGACCCATAATAGCAGCGAATGATGTGGGTTTGAAAGATCAAAAACAAATATCCTTTCTAAAAATAGTTACAACTGAGCAAAAGTAAGAATATTTTATTTGCAGAACAATCTTCACGCCATCGGAAAGTTGTTAAGTGTTGAGAGTACAGTTAGAACTTGCATAGGATAAAAAAGTAAAGACTTCCAGACAGAGATCGAGTAACTTAGTTCAATTAGATTAGACTCAGTAAAGCTAAGATAGGCTGAGATATGTTAGAAAGGACTAGAGAGTAAAAGCTGTCAGAATAAAGCAATTTCTAAAACATTCACTAGAATAGATATGATAGATATAAAAGTAACTTGAAGAACTATTATTAATTTCTATTAAAGTTATCTCCGAAATTGAAACAAGCGTTTCCGTAAGAATCAGCGAACGAGAGGTCAATATGCTGGAGGGGCTGATTAGGTAACTGTGGACGGAATCCTGGTCCTAAGAGCGACTCCACGTCTCCAGGAACACCGTCCAAAGCAGAAGAAGACAAAGCGTTTGTGAAATCGTCATTCCTAAAAGAGTTTTATACTCTTTTACATACAATTATTGTATTTACTCACGTATCCATAGGTTGGCTAGTACTAGGGGACCAATCATTTCGTGACTGTATGGACAAAGGAGATGGAGAGTCTGCTCCGAAGAATGAGGCAGACGATGATATTTTCCTAAACGACCCGGAAATTTCACATATATTAGTACCGATCTCACCCAGAGGTTTTTGCAACCATCACTATTTCACTCTGAATATATCCAAGTGGGCTGTCGGGACACGGTTTATGTCTTTCTTCCGTATCGAAATAACGCAACATCTCGTCTTTATCAATATTAGGATACATGTATCTGAAGAGCATCGAATAAATGTGAAAAGTAAACATGAACTACTTGATTTCACGCAGTTGTGGACAGCTTGCTATTCTTTGAGCAAGAGAGAGCTGATCCAAATCTTTAATGGTGAAAGGAGCGAGATGAAACGGAACTGAAAGATAAGCATACATGTTTACAAGATTTTCGACGCACGCACCTCTTTGATCTTCATCTTCACAGACAAATCCAATGCTTACAGCTCCTGTTTGGGTATCACTAAATCTAAGAAGAAAAGTGTTATGAGGGTAGCTGAGCATTGACTGAGAAGCGTCTTGCTTTGAAATGAATCCAGAAAGCCATCCTGAAGGATTGATTGAAACTGGATATATTAGCTTATCTACCTTCGTCCCAAAACTTGAGTAATTTCTGTTTTATTAACTGCATAATAGAGAAAAACCATTCCCAAAATGAAAAAGATACATCATCTCGTAAGTTTTGCTGTAATAACTAATGGTTCTCACTACAGAAAAGTACTTCCCATACCTTTGCGAAACGACTGAAGGTGATTGGCTTTTGATCTTGAATATTTGAAATCACCAGTTTTTCCGATAGATAGGCCAGGTCGGTGTCAGACAAAGGGCGTCGAGCACCAGTGAACAAACTACAAAATATCATTACTACGTACATTTCGTCTCATTTCTCTTCAAAAACCTGAATTTGTGTTTCAAAGCCATAGCCAAGTCAGGCCATGCGACCGCGTTCACGTCCGTCATACCAGGCGTTCGATTCTGGAAACAGTTTTCGTTCAATATTTTGCTTTGTTTAACAGACCACAGAAGAGAAAGCTCGTTGCCACATAATAGTCCCTTGTGCGTCACAATCCTGTGAACCATGAACTGTCACCATTAAGGGCAAAGACAATGTCCAAACATCAAGCTGGAATCACATGGTATTGCGACAAAATAGAACCTTTGTCTTACCTTTCCTATGTTGCCGAGATGGAAAGGGCTGATTGAGAAAAGCAAAGCGTACTTTTGATCAGTTGCAGCCTGAGCATTCGCACTGCATTTCAAATCAGCAGATGCTCCCTTTGGAGGTGGCTTCCTATGGGCGATTCTGGTTAGCTTCTGAAAATTGAAAAATATTCTCATTAAAACGGAATAGTTCACACACCGAATTATTGAACTTGGCGGAAAAATGGTTGAGCTCATCCATAGTCATTTTCTCGAAGTCATTACTTATACTGCCAACCGACTTTCTGAAGTTTTTCATGCTCTCATTCATTGGCTACATGAATCTTACATATCGGAATGATGCATCTGACTGCAATAAGCAAGTCTAGCCTCATCTTCAGCAATAATTTTGATAGTGACGTTGGCATTAACCATGTGTTGACGGATTCCTAATTTGTCTCCAATAAGCAAGCGCACCTTAATACATTTTCCTACAAATGTTCTCCGAACACAAATTCACCTCAGTAACGAATTTGTGCTGTGTTTTTAGTACAGGATCTGGCTGTACGCTAACAACAAAAGATTGTGCGACCAACATGAAAAGAAGTTTGGACAATTGGTTTCCAATGGTGGTGAGATTATCAATTGTGAGCTGGGCATTATTATCAGTAAAATGACCTGAAAATTTTTCTTTGAAAACATCCCTCTTTCTCAGAAACAAACTTCCTCTCTGAAGAAGATCAAGAAGCCATGTTGAAAACATGTGCATATTCCAGTTATGATCAGCTAGAAACTCGAAACTGAAAAGGAAAATTAAAAAATGGAACAGATGAAAATAATTTGTGAACAACCGCTTATGCGAAAAGCACAGGTTGAAATAAAATAATTAAGGTGTTCTGATTTTTCAAACCCTCCGCTTAATTTGCATAAAACTTAGAGAAAGATTGATTGGTGGGTTTTATTGTGTTCCCCTCGTATTATAAAAGCTTTGCAATTTTAATTGACCCAATTTTGAAAATCAAATAGACATACTCCATTTGTATTTCATCTAAGAGACTTTCTCTATTTTCAAACGGAACTCCAACTTGGGCTAGCTTTTGTCTGTTTTTCCAATCAAAAAGCCTTTCGCTTATTAATTGGTTCTAAAAATAAATAAGTCTCTGTTTTCATGATGAAACAATCAATACCTGAAATAGAGCAGCAAGCCCAGTTCCTTCATTCAATTTTTTAACCATTTCTGCCCGTTTTTGACTCATTATATCATAAATGGCAGCAGCTCTGCGCTGATGTTCACTAAGTGAAGCTCGAGCCTATGTGGGAAAATTGTTTTAGAAACAAACTCAAAGACCAACATTTTCAAGCTGATCAGCCCTTCTTTCATTTTGAAATTGGTGAACCAAGGCTTGCAATCGTTGGATTTCACCTAAATCATTGACGAAACGCCCCTGTAAAAAAAAGCCAATTAAGGGGTTGAAATGAGATACAAACCTGAAGATCTTTATTTTCCTCCCATAACTGATGAGTTTCCTTAGTGGCTTGTGCAATTCCAGATCGGATCTCAGAGCAAATACTCATTGCTCGGGATCAGAGCTTAAAGACACTAAAAATAAAAGTTGTAGAATGATAGAAGAAAATCAATGCGTTAAATATTAAAAGCTACACATGAAAAGAGCAGATACTATAAGACTACATAGAGCATCAGGAAGGAAGAGAAGTGAAGTGTGTTGAAGGCAAGAATATATTGAGAAAGGAGGAGAAAACGCAGAGAGCTAATGATGGAAGGCATCTGCGGCAGCTGCATTTATCGAATATAGAAATGCTATTCACATGATAGCGGTAATAATTACTACATGCTCGTTGCATTCATAATCCTGAATGAAAGCATAAATGACATGAAAGAAGATTGGACGATGAGAGCAGAAGAGCAGAATATCATGAAATATAGATGAAAATATTGAAGAAAAAGAAATAAATGTAGGCTTGATAACCTTATGTTTCAGAAAGAAAGCATTAATAGAGCTTTTTATAGCATAACGAGATTAAATCAGCTCATGGGACTTTGAATGATAAAATTTGCATGGCAACGCCATCCCTGCGAACATGACAACGGAAATAAAACAAGCAAACACAACAAAATTGGATAACAAAATATAACAGCAATGGAGTTGGCCCCTTAATCTTGTCATTTCCGAAGGATAGTCGTCCATCCATCATCATCTGTAACCATTCTTGGTTGCCTTTCCTTCTTTTCAACTTCCTCTGAAAGTGATTTATTAATTAACTAACGGAAATGCATGTAATCAGACTATTTTTGTCACCGACAAGCACACAAACGATAGAAAACAAGATATTGGTATGCAAGTACGTGACCAAAATAGATCTCTCGTCGATACCTGAATCAGACATCTCTTCTTCGACGTCATCCATTGCCATCATGTCATCATCTTCATCATCTTCATTTGTTTGTAGCTGTGAAGTTTTTTTAACTTCCTACAACAAGATTACAATTTAAATACCAATCGAGAATCAATAATAACCTGGATCACTTGCTGTGAAGGTAATCCGGCAACTAATTGATCAAAACCCGTTCTATTATTTTTCTTGAGGAAACTGAAAAAGTTTTTCATCATTTTTCAACACACATTGTAAAGTTTACCCAAAAGCTTCTAATAGTAGATGAGATGTGGGATAAATGCTATCATCGTCAAGAATTAAATCGAAATCGGTGTATAAAATGTTTGTAATCCATTGATCCAGGTCATCCACTTTCAGAGATGGATATGTGTAAATGTGTTCCGATAAAACATCGATAAGCCACTAAAAGCATCAAACTTGAAATTGTTTGTTTCGATTGTTTTAGTTATTGTTTGAATCGTTAGAAACAGCTTTGACAGTTTAACATTCTGAGAAAGTTTTCTTTTAATAACTTCAAAAGTAAAATAAAAGGCATTAGAAGATTAATCGATAAACACACTTCATGTTTCAACTTAGTTTCATCGCCGCCGCTGTTTGAGTCGATTGCCAATTGGTAGCCACTCCATACCGACAGAACATGGCTGACAAAGCTTCGCCATTCGTTCACGTTAACAGAATGAGTAGCCATTAAACTAAATATCGAAAAATCATTTGTAATGAAGGAATAAGCAAAAATATTTGTTTTATAAATTGAAGTTCGGGGTAAAAGAATAAAAACCTACGAAATTAACAGGCTGTAAACAGCATACAGCTCATTTCTTCATTAGAATCGTTACATGATTACAGTTATTCACCAATTTAACCGATTAGAGGTTTGAGGTTTAAAAGTATTTGAGACTTAATTCAGCAGTATTTCAGATATAGCTTAACTAATATGGAATTTAATGCGGATATTGATATGGAAGAGCACGACGAAAACAGTGGTGAACAACCTAGCCCAATACCAATAGTTAATCGGCGAACTGGAAGTGATGATGTTCTCGAACTCAATCGTCTTAGAATACACAGCTTAAATTACAGTCATCCTCTATTTCTCAGTTCTCACCTTCATATGCGGAGGACGACGTAGAAGAAACGCTAGATGGAACCCTGGTGCCGGATGAAGTAAGCTTCATTTCATTTTTGCATGTGTTTCCACTTTTTTTTCGTTTTCACTTGTAATTGACTGAACTATGCTAATGAGTTCACGTTATTTTTCATTTCTATTCTACGGCTCGCCCAGAGCGGTTGCATTCCGAATTCGAATTCTATTCTGAAAACACAGTTCCTACTTCTTTCTTATATTTTCTGAATAATTTTATCATGTATTGGACATACAATATGTTTGAAAAGTTTTAGAATGCACCAGAAGTTCCTATTGTTAATAAAACAGAACCAGTGGTTTTACCCTCCAAAACTGGACTGAAAGTGAAAGTTAATAGGCTTCATGTATGTTTATTTGATAATTCAACATGTGAAGCGTGGGATAATGAAGGTAATCATTTAAGATAACAGCAGAATGGAAGTGGACGGCTTGCGAAAACGATACATGTGGGATTTGTAGAATGCCGTTCGAGGCTTGTTGCGTAGACTGTTCTATGCCCGGCGATGGTTGCCCTTTGGTAAAGCTATCTCTTTTTCTCAAAACAAACTTATGTTTAGGTTCTTGGACAGTGTCGGCATCCCTTTCACATGCACTGTATTTTGAAATGGACCGAAACTCAGAACGCACCTAAGCCGCAATGCCCACTTTGCAGGCAAGAGTGGAAGTTCTCACCGGAAATGCCTTCTGGGCGACCGCAGTGAATATCGCTTGCTGTATACGTGTTTCATCACATTTGCTGAATTCCATGTAAATAAAACTAATTTTTCATCGTTTGCCTATCAGCAGACACAGTTCATTGACAAGTTCATCGACTAAAGCGGAAAACGAAGCATTGTGCATATTTAAGAGATAACAGGGAATCTATTTACGTCTTATGACAACAAAAAATGTGGGAAGATTCATATTAAGAAACTAAAGTTCAATTTTATCAAAACTGAACTGATATGTTCTATTAATAGGACCATATTTGATTGATGCATTTGCTACTTCCGATGGCTTACTTAAGCACGCCCCATTCGCAATCACGCGCCCCATTCGCAAGAACTTACAGTATATAATGTTCAAAAAATCTTCCATTTTGCACGTTTGCCTCATCGTTGAAGCACGGGAGGTTTTCATATAAATTCGTAGCTTTTCTTGTTTTCTTTCATTTCTCTCAATCCGTTTCTATCAAGAAGCTTCATCAAATTTTTTTAAGCATCATGGTTATTGAGTTTCCTTGGGATCCTTCTACTTCTGTTTCTAATTTAACCCACAATCAAATCGGGCAGTTATGTGCTCTGATTAAAGTAAATGATACCGAGGTAACATTTCTCAAGCTGTCTTCTCCTCACATATTTGTTTGATTAGGTTCTTTCTGATGTTTTTTCGGCAACATCTCACTCTGTCCATCATGAACGCCCAGCTCCTTACATAGGTAAGAACCGTTCGAATGTTAAATTATGCAAATGTGATTCTTAAGTTTGGTCTGTTGGATTACTGTTTGTTACTCTGATCAATATGTGTGCACTCATAGGAATAGGTGTTATGAAGTATCTTACAAAAAATGTTTATAATCAAGTAAGAATTCGAGAGAAACGGTCGGGTCATTGATTTGTTTTAAGGTTATTACTCTCTTCGTTGGCCTTGGAGTAGGATCTTTGTCCGGTTCTAGCTTTTATCATCTTCTTCCCCAGGTGTTTCTGGTTAACAAAAACGTTTTTTATGGCATTATATTAGGCCCATCCATCACTTCTCGAAGAAAAAGACGAACATGGAAACTTAACACACAGTTATTTGCATATCGCTCATACTTCCCTATTAGGAGTCTATTTATTCTTTATGTGTGATAAACTTATCAAAATTATCTTGGAAATGAGAAAGGTGGGTTGAATGCCTCTTTACAAAAAAGTAATAAGCTGCGGTTAGTCCTCTCTGTCTCATTACACAGCTAAAGCTCTTGAAGCTGTTGTTTGTTCTACGATCTAAAGAAACCCATTTACTTATGTTTTCTACATTTTCTAAGATTATATCTCATTTTTTTTTGTTTCAGAGAAAACGCCAACAAAGTGGAACCCATGCTATTGACAAGGTAGGAAGTGCTTTGCTTGGGTTAGAACATGGAACATGTGAAAAGGTATATTTCGCCAGTTGATACGAATTTAACCTTTTACCTTATAGACCAAGCTTGCTTGTGAAGAAGCTGCTGCTATCGAAATGATGCAATTAGAAACTACTGCTGGAAAGTCTATGGGAGATCAAGCTCATGGCATCTGCGTTCACGATCACTCGATGACGTTTGAAGTGAGAGTTTTAACGAACGTTTGTTCACTACTCAACTTTTTTGTAGGCTGGAGATTCAGCAATTGCTGCTGTAGCTTGGATGATAATTTTCGGAGACGGTTTCCACAATTTCATCGATGGAATCTCTCTAGGTGCTGCTTTCGCGGAATCCACTCATTCTGGAATTTCCATATCTATTGCCGTTTTATGTGAGGAATTCCCACATGAGTTGGGTTAGTAAGAAATACTTGGAACAGAGATGATATCATTTGTTTTATAGGTGATGTAGCAATTCTAGTAGCCGCAGGAATGACTTTACGTCAGGCTCTTCTGTATAATTTATTGAGCGCCGTAACTTGTTACATAGGTGTGAAAACAACAGTCTGATTCATCTCATGCTTATCAACTTCCAGGTTTTGCTATCGGTGTTGGTATTGGAGAACTTAATGAGTACGCATCACAATACGCATTTGCTTTAGCTGGTGGAATGTTCCTCTACATATCATTGGGTTGTATGGTGAGTATTTTTATTTTGAACTTTGAAATCCTTTTTTGTCTATAGATGCCTGAGATGAGAAAGGCAATGGAAGAAGCTCTGAATGTTTCACTACAACGGGGGTTATATGTGCTATTCTTACAGTCAGTCGGAGTGTTTATCGGTTTGTTCCTCATGTACTACATGGCCAGATATGGTGATGCGATGACTGTATGAAACACAAGTCATACTTATGTATAATAAACTTCATTTTTTGAATATGATCCTAATAATGCACCTGTCATAATCTCTATGTTCTCGTTTAATATTCAGTTTTTTAAAAGTATAGTCATATTAAAGGTTTGTCAATGTTCGAATCACATCATATACGACGCGTCTTTGTATTCTGCATGTTTCATTGAGCTTATTAAGTTGAAGCATAATTGTAGGATAGATTTCTAGGATTTACGAGTTTTGTTAGTTGTTTTGTTTTTTTCCTCACTTTCTCGTCCCTCTTCATTTGACATTTCCCTCGACCCCTCCCCCCTCTCCTTTCAAAGATCTATCTTTTCTTATTATATTATATCATTGAAGTGTAATAATGAAATTAATAAAAATTTGTAGATATTGACTCAGATTACTCATCAACGGTATTTGACGGTTCAAGTTAAATAACCAACCTCGGGTTGAAATTGGTTAGGAATATCAACAAACTTTTATTTACTTTGATAATAACAAAGGCAGGTTTTATGGATGTTTGCATTTCCATTGGTATATAAGCTACTTTTCAGTCAAATTCGTAGTTTCTTCAGAGCTTTTCTCTCGCAAATGCGTCTATTAATTATCCTTTGCCTTTTCCTTTGCTTCCTTTCTTGCCACTGTCTCTTTGGTATTGGCAGGCGGCAATCTGTTGCTGTACAAGGAAGACTTTTGTGCAATGGCAAACCAGCCAGTAATGTCAAAGTGAAACTCTACGAAAAAGAATTTTGTAAGTGTTTTTAGTAACAATATCCGTGACTCATTCATTTTTGTTGCAGTCAAAGATGTTTTGTTGGAGGAAGGACGAACGAACAGTAACGGAGAGTTCAGGTTATCAGGATCTAAAAGTGAAATTTCAACAATAGATCCCAAAGTGAACGTCTATCACAGATGTGATTACATTGGGGTTTGTTTCTGTTGTTTTAAGAAGATTCATCAATGTGTTTTTAGATTTGTTATCGCAAGTTTGGTATCACTATCCCAGATAACTACGTAAGTAGAGGACGTAACCCCTCTAGAGCTTATGATATTGGAACGATAAACCTCGGAAATAAATTCAACGGGGAAACCACGGATTGTATCAACTGAGAAAGCTTCATATTGAAGCTGCAGAATAATGAAATAAATTTTTTGTTTCTTTTATCTTCGTTTCTATTGAGTATTATAAACAATTAACTTGATTGACGGGCATCACGATATCACTTGCGGAATCCGATTTAGGTTACAGGATTTGAAGACAAGTTGACCATGCGTTTTGGTTACTTATCGAACTTGTTTCAACAAATAGCTCTATATAAGCTGTTTCAAACATAAACTTCTCATAACAAAAGTCATCACTTTTCCAACATAATGGCATCCATGAAAGTTTTCTTTGTGGCTTTGATTAGTTTGTCCTTAATTGAAGCTTTGTTTTTCCCCTCCAGTGGAGGAGGAGGAGATTGCTGCTGTCAACAGCAACAGTCTTGCTGCGCTCCACCACCTCCACCTTCGTGAGTTCAAGTTTCATGCTCGTTATGGAACATTATTTTTAGCTGTGGCTGTGGTTGCGGCGGTGGCGGTGGATGCGGAGGAGGATGTGGAGGAAGGTAATCATAACTTATCAGTCTGAAACACGGTAGTATTTTTAGAAAGAAGAGAGAAATCGGTCATGTTAGAGGGCATGTGACCATGCTAGAGCACGGCGATACTTTGAACGGACAATGCAATAGTTTGGAAATCAGTGAAGTTATCAAGAAGGTAAGTAATAATGTGAAAAAAAAGTTTTTTCTCTCTCTAATCTTGTCTTTTATTACATTCTGCACTTGCAGCACTTGAATGGAACATCAGCCATGGCTGTTAAATCAGCTATCTATGAAGAACTCAGTTCTATCTATCCAGATGATGCTTTCACTGTTCTTTGTGTGGACGGAACAGTCACTTATCAAGCTGATTCTCACAAGTAAGAGCGTTCAGTCTTTTTCTTATACGTTTATGCTTGTTCAGATACTGTGTAGAAGGAAACCGTGCCCACAACTGCTATGTCTTTCTCACATAAGAAACTATTTTTCTTGTAAAATAATAAGCAGAGTGTTTCAAAATATTTAACAAAAACAGATTTTTATGATCGTTTTTTTCGGTCGACAAGCATAATCATAACTTCCATATTCCATATCAGACTCAGAATGCAGTGAAAGTTTAAGAAGAAAAGAAAAAAATGTTTTAATCAAAGTTATATGTATACTATCTCTATCACCTGCAGACTTGAGTTATCAAAACCGCTTATATAAGTCTTTATCTCTATTGTGTTACGTTTGTATTCTTTGAATTTCTAAAATAAACTTTTGTCTTTCCATTTTATATATTATTTCTTATTGAAGTACTGTTGTTTGTTATGATCTTGAGTGGACAAGTTGATTACTTATTATTAGGGCTTTCTACTTGTGAAGTTTCACACGTAACAACCGTCTTCTGAACTTAGTCTTCAGACATTTTTGAAAGAAACTAAGAAAAAGCAACCGCTCTCCTCTTGACTTGTGAAGCCGAATGAATGGAAGCTATGAATAATCAACCGCTCTAACTACAACTCTTGAAAGGAAAATGAAAATAACTGTTTGGCGAAAGTAATTAACGGCTGCTTTCGATTCAGACGACGCTCATAAAAAACTTCTCAGATGCTTCAGCTGTGAACATTAAAATAATTGAAAACAATGAATATTTTGAAAGAAAGAGTGTTATGACTTGTAGAGAAAACAATATTGCGCTGTTTAAAGGTTAGAAATGTAGAATTTCATTAACTAATGCCATGAACGAGAGTAACGAGAGGATGGATGAAGCGCCTTAAGGGAATTCGTTCAGCTAATTAGTTTTCTACAATCACAAATATGTTGGAGACAAAAAGAATTGAGGAAATAGATGGAACATCTGAGAGAATACATGAATGACGATAAGATGGCATTGTCTTTTAATAGAAAGTGTAAATGCTAAATCGTCCAGCTCTCAATGCTCCCTATAACTTCTGATCCTCTGTTTTATACGGCTGTTTCTAATTGAGTTGAGCACTTCTCCCTCAGCTGTAGCCTTATGTGAACTTCAGAGAATTAAAAATACTTTTTTTCCCCTGTGTTGTTGTCTTCTCTCACATTTTATAGTTATTGTTTTCAGACATCTTTTCTGATGAGAACCGTTTTCGTTGGCATTGCTGGTGGAGTCGGCAGCGGAAAGGTATTTATCATGTTATCATTATAGTTGTTTTATATCATTTTATCTGTTTTGAGAACCATTTCGCCAAGAACTTGGTGGCGAGGCTTGCTCAACGAAAGGTAAAAGCTGTTCCAATAGAAGTTTCATCCTCGGAAGGTTCATTCTGCATGCGCATTCTCATTGTGACTATGATTATGAATTCAGGTTTGAACGAAACACAACCTATAGGAGACTGTGTGATTTACCATGGACCAACTGTATTAAGAGACACTCGCTTGAAACCCAAATTGGACTTGAAAGTGTTTTTAGATATAGATGGTGATGTTCGCTTATCAAATATGAGTATGTACACTTACCCTGCAAATGAAAAACTCAAAAGTTTAAGTGAAAAATGGAAATTTGGAGTCGTTGGAGAAGTACAATGATGTTCGATCATTTCATTCAGATTTTGTTATGAAACAGAAGAAAATAGCTGATATCTGGATAAACGAGATAAACAACGGTAACTTCTAAATGATAATCTTGAAACAAGTATTGTGATAGCGAAATTAACGGATGTCGTGAATGTCATCGAAAAAGTTCGACGACAACCAGCACGAGAAGAAGATGTAGAGCCGGAAGAAATACGCGTTTATCTTGACAACTACGATCAAAGATCCCTGAAACAATGAATGAAATCGTTTGCATTAAATGAATTTTCTTGTTTTTGTCTCAATATAAAACTAAAAAATTGAGTTAAATCTCATGGCCGTCTGCAGCCGTCCTCCGACATGCCCTTTCCTGCATTTCTTTCCAACGAGTGCTCTTGCAGTTGCTGCTGCTCTTCTGCCTGCTACTGTGTTATATTTTCTTGCAGTTGCACATCTTCTTTGTACAAAAAAAGATATAATTTATTGATTTTTCATTAATTTTTTTATAATAAAAAATATAAATAGATGAATTATTATTCACAAAAGTTAGAAATCTTAGGATGTTGAAGCAACAAATAGCTAAAGCGCGCATGTAAAACGAGGTCCTTGGAGAACAAATTTGTAGAAATTAATACTGAATTTTGGATAAGAAAAAACATACAAAAATCATGAAGGAACTTATTAGAACGGAAAATATAAAACGGAATTAACTGTAACTCTTCCCTGTACGTACAACAATCGTCATGCTTAGTTGATGTGAGAAATGCTCATTGCTAAACAAACTTTCAAGAAGACTATATACGGACTACAACAACAACAGCAACATTACGACGAATAGATATGATGATAAATAAACTCTCACAGAGATTTATCATTGTCTTCATCAGGTCTGCTGCTGCATCTTTTTCTTCTTCAGCTCACCCTTACTTACAGATGTCTACTTCGGTTATTTGGGTGCATGTTTGGCATACAACTTTACAACACCACTCAAATTTACAATTACATTTGGTTTTTATTTCTTGAGTGTAGGTATTGTAACCCCGACCACAGCATAGTGAGTCACATCCATCAGGACCATCAGAATTTCTCCTAAACATTTACTCAGTTTGCCTCTAATTCAACAGTTTACGTACTTGCAGAGTCTTCCTTCCGTTCCTAACGTGCCGGTGATGATGTCATGACGACAATAATCTGGAGAATCGTCCAAATACACAAGGTCTGTTGGCAAAGCTCGCGTTTTCCTCTTTGCGTTTGAACTCTTTTGTTCCTCTCCGGAGACTAATTGCAAGTTTCCTCTCGAATTAACCTGAAATCAGTTCTTTGATTTAGCGCACTTATAATCCTCGTTTACCTGCACTCGGATGGCATTTTTGTATTTATTTTGTAAAATATTTCCAACTTGACGCATGCTTGGCAACTGCATCCAACAAGTTTTCAAACTACATGAACCAGACACTCCATGACATTTACATTTAGGAGATGTATGTCTTTTAAGAATCTAAAACTTTTCAATAAGTTTTTTCTTCTTCTGAACGAATGTTTACCTTTCTGCCAGCTTCGTTATTCCGTCGGTTCATCAAAGATCTGCCCTGGTCATGGTCTCTCTTGGGGTCTTTCTCCTTCTCTCTAATATCAATGAAATCTCTGAAAATATTTGATTGAAAATTATCCAACAAATCAATATTTACTTGGCGAATCGATATCCATAATCTACGTTATCACCACAACCTCCCCAAGTCCAATCCTGGGCCATATTTTTTGGTCTGGCATCTTCTGAGCATCCGCAAGACGATAGAAGTCCTAGAAGTACGAAGATGAGAATTGCTAAGGACGAGATAAACCTTGTTTGCAGCGTCTGCCGATTTCATGAGTAACTCCAGCTGATAAAACGGCAAAAGTGAAAGCAGCTTCTCTTGTTCCTTAAAGTTTGGTTCTTTCAACTTTTCGTTTCATCTTCATTTCGAACCTTTCTTATGAATCGGTCCAATGACGCTGGAATCATCAGGAATTGAGCAGTTCCAACGATGTGAATGGAATTGATGTTGACATTCCTATAAATATCAAATAAGTGAGTTATAGAATAACTTTTAAAAACCTGAATTGCTACATTTGCTCCTTCACCTACAGCAGGCATGTGATCTTTGAAAATTTCGCATATCCTAGCTTGGCCAGGTGATAATCCTGAGAGATATGAACACATAGGCTTAGCATTCTGTCCACCAGGTGAAGTAGATAGTTGAGCCATAGACGTCCTAAAGGAAATTAACTTAGAATATGCTAATTTCGAATCAAAAACTAACCACCAAGCGCTGTCAAGAAATCCGATGACATTTTGAATGAAAAATAAAAGTAAGGAAAAAGTAATCCGCATTTCGCGGAGACAATCTCGAGCTTTCACGTGAAAATTTGTGAGTTAATTGATTAAATCTGTAAAGTTAATTAATAAAAATCAGATAACATGGATACGGATGATATTAGCATGAGATTAGATGAAAGACAATCAAGACGGAAGATTAGTGTCGTTTATGGAGTGATGAAAGAGCGAATGGATTATGGAGAAGAAACAAAAACAGATAAAAATACTTTTCTCAACTGTCATCTGAGAGATTAGCGGTAATTCAAAGAATTCACGACATGACCTAATAGAGCACACGGATATTTGCATAGATTACATAAATATCCTAAAAGAGATAAACACCATATATATGTATAGATAAATATGTATATATTAAAAGATCTATACATATTTATGAATGTGTTTATAATATAAACTATATATCATATAGTTAACATATTTTTTTATGATCTCCCTCAGTGTAGCCATTGGGCTACCTGTCTGACTAATAAGGATTGTCATAAATCATCGTCCTCATTGAGTCCTCATTGAATGCGCATATGACAATTAATAGAATAGGAAATGGAAAAAGGATAAAAAAAAGATAGAGAAGATTAATAAACAACAAAGAATTTGGCAAAAGGATTAAGATGAATGAGCTCTTCGTCATATTGAGGGCTTCATTAGCATAATCTTACGTGACACGTGAGATTTTTAAGTTGACAGGTTCATTGTTCTCAACAATAACATGATGGAGCGGTTGCATTCAATCAAATAATTATTTATTTCTCATCTCATCTCTCTTTCAATGTTCCATTTGAAGCAACAACCACGAGATGTGTGTTTCTTTTCAAATACGAAAATTATTGTTTGAAAAAGAAAAAAAAAAGCAAAGCAAAAAAAATAAAAAAAAGCGAATGGTTGAGGAGTAGCAAGATGAAAGGGAGAGAGAGAGAAAACAAGAAAAAAATTTTGTAGTAAAGATGGGAGTAAAAATGATGAGAAGATGTGAATTGAATAGTCAATAATCTAAATGGTAAACGATAGATTGATAATACATCAAATGAGGTGAAGGAAAAGCTTAAAGACAAGATTATTCATATTATAAATATAAGAGATGGAGAGATTGGTGGGATGATGAGAAATTCAACAAATATTCACAGGAAAGAGCAAATGATAGAATTTTGAACATCTTCTATGGGATTTTCTGATATAATGGAAACAACAAACATGTGCAGATGTAAAGAGATAAAACAAAATAAAGTAAAGATACGAGTGGAAGATGAACAAGTGAATCGATGGGTGGGATGAATGAGGGGTGGAGAGGAATTGATGAATTGTGAGAATATTACAGGAAATTCACAGCTAACTGCGTAACCTAGAGCTATTGCGGACTGACTGAGAAGAGGTTATTGAACTTGAATGAGAATGAGACGTAAGAAGGTTAAAAGATATCTGAACATCACTGCAGGTCATGACTCTCAACCGGAACTTCCTTTTATAGTATACAAATTGTATGAGAAAGTTTATGAACTTTCTATATGATAATGATAATCCATGTATTTGAGCTTACCGACGACAGAACTTCTGTCGGCAAGTTCAGAACTGATGAAGAGAATGTATGAAGTACAAAAAAAAATTTATTTTAAAAGACGATTGAGTAAAATAAGAAGAATGTGGTCTTTTTTAATTAATAGAAGAATCTAAATAAAGTAAATCAATCAATATGGGTTGGTAAGACAGAAAGGGGCGTGGTATGGTGCTCTATGATGACAGGATAAGATGGATTACATAGGGAAGGGCTCGATTGCTCAGCCCAATATTGTGACAGTAGTTTAGGAGAATACACATGAATATTATTTTTATTATAATTTTGATATAAAAAAAATGAAAATAAAAGCATCATCTATATATATTTATTTATTATTTTAATGTAAATTTATTGCAGACAGAAAAATGTACACATATGGTTGAAAGTCTTAAAGGTTCACATGAATGGTTCATAATCTCTTACATTCAACAGATAGAGGGAAATAGATGAAGAGAAAACAAAGAAATATTATGTAGATGTTAGAGGGTGAGGTGGAAAAAGAGACAAAAAAGAAATATACACAGAGAGTATGAGAGAAAACAGAGAGTTGATTGAAGATAAAGCAATGATTAGGGAATTAAGGCAGGCAACAAACGTTGAAAGACTGAATAAAACTGAGAGAAACACATGAATGGAGATAGCAAAAGCATAAAGTTTGAACAATAAGCTTAAACGATGGGCATGAGTGATAACAATGTCATGGACCGTTTTATCAACAGTTAACATGATTTATTCTTTTCTACTACCATAGGTCAATGTATTATTATGTGAAACAAAGAACTTATCTGAATGAAGCTGTGATAGCTAAAATTAGAAAAAAAAAGAAAAAAAGGGAATGTCGTCAGTTTCAGAGCACAAGACTACAAGAGAGAGGGAGCAAGAGGAAGAGGATAAGAGAAGGAGATAACCAACCGTTCATCGCGTACACAAAATTCAAAAATGATAATGAGATTGTCTCAAGTGAACTGTCTCACGCACACATCTCTCTGGCATGTAAACTACAATTATCATAACGTATTGTATAATTATAAGAGTTTTTCTATTTTTTTTAATAATCATATTCATGTTTCAATATAATATGACTAGAACAAGCGGCTTTCGTATGTGCAGAAACCTTATATATCCTTAAGGAATATCTTTGATGACAGGTCTTCGTTTCATTTAATCTTCATTTTCACTTATTTCAACAACTTTTTCTTCCTTTTTTTTCTCTTATTCTCTTATGCTTTGAATGTAAGAAGAAAAAAAAGAATAGAAATGAGTTTCAAGCTCGGTCATCTTCATCACTCACAACCGCCCTCATCTCCTTTCTGCGAACTTGCAAATTTGGAAGATGACGAAGAGGACAGCAGAAGAAAAAGTATTTTGAATGAAATATAAAAAATAAAAAAAGTTTTATATCTCAACTTCTCACTCAACTTTCATTCATTTCTCATTCTTTCAATCTCTCTTTTATGTGACAAAAGGCTATATATGAATCTGTCAATATTAACTTCTATTATGTCTTAATAAAAAATAAAATTTGTGTTGAGGCTGCCATTAGCCGAAATTCAACAGCTTCTGCTTTTGCGTTGAAAAACAGTCGTTTTCACGTAATTTTAGTTTATTCTCTTTACTTTTCGTTTTCTCGTTCTCTCCTTTTCTTTACTTTTCTCTCGTGCTTATCCTCACCTCTACATGTCCTCTTACCATCTTTCTCTATCTCTCTCTCTCTCTTTCTCTCTCGCCCTTTTCATTACCTGAACCAGCTAGTACTGGTTAAATGCTCAGTGATCTAATATGATTAAGCATCTTTTGATGTTTTGATTCATTTTCTTGAACTCTTAAAGTATTTGAACCAAAAAAAGATTCTAATTGTGACCTTCTTGTCTCTCATGAATTGTTAAAAATTTTTATTTTCGAACTTCATATATAAGCTGTGAAAAGAAATTTTTTTTTTATTCCCTCATCTTGCCCATTGAATGTACCAATTAACGCTTTTTTTACTCGTTTTTCTATATCTTACTCTCTCTCTCTCTCTCTCTCTCTCTCTCTTCTTCTGCTGAATTTCAAAAGAAAAATATATATAGAGAGAGGTAGTGAAAGATAGCAGGAGGAATGTAAAAAAAATTTTTTTTTTCTTCATCTCAACAAGTGTGGAGCCGATTGACAGATTAATTTTTAAAATTTTCAAATAAAATTCATAAAATAATATATTATAATGTCATAGATTATAATATAATCATTGCATTTCTTTGAGATTTTGATTTCTTTTATTACTTTGGCTATTAAATCTCTGGACGTAAGCATAATGGTTTCGATGAAAAGTCATCATATTAAATTATTTGTTAACTTTTACTTCCCTCTCTCTCTACCTCTCTATCTGTCAATTTCATATTCCCTCCTTCTCTCTTTCTCTTTCTTTCTTTTTTTATCTAGCTCTCTCTATCTTTCTTTTTCCCTCTTAATTTGTTTCTCATTCAAAAACTCCCTTCTCTTGAAGGTTTTTACATTACTCTTGGCCACTTTATGATTTCAAATGATTTTCCTGAATTTTAGGCGTCTTCGTCGTTCTAATCTGCTTCTCATCTGTCTTCCCTTTTGCTCTAAATCTCCAACTCTCTCACTCCCTCTCAAGCAGTTTGATCCGCTTTTACTTTATATTTAAAAAAAAAGATTTTCATTTTTATATTTATTTCAGCGTTCATAAACATTCGTATGGTTGCATATATGCTAGAAGTTCTCCTTCTTATTTTCTGATCATCACTCCCTTCTTAGCGCTTTTGCCATGTTTGAACGACCTTATCGTCATCTTGCTCGTTGACATCGAATTCTTTGGTTCTTCGTTCCCCTTTTTGTAGAAAACAAAACTTCAAAATATAAATTTTCTTCAAACTTCCAACCAGTCTGTGCCCTTTACAAGAAATGAAGCATCTGATAGGAAATTGAAAGATAAGTCACTTGCAGAGAATAATTCTTTCTAAACGTTCTATTTTCCTTTTTTGTTAATTTCACTTCTAAACTTAATTGAAGTTTGAGACTTTTAATTAGAACACCTGCTTTTTAACTTGAACCCCATTCGGGAAATGGTCGTTGCAAAGTGAATAGTTTGAGTCTTGAGCCCTCAGCACGAACACAACGCCATCATTGCATTTTCTGTTCCACATCAGTTTTTTTTTATTTCTTTTTCATTTTCATATACATTACATGAGAAAATGATATTGGAATGAGACAATTCAGGTTTTGCTTCTACCATCTGAACATTCCATATTCAGCTTCAACATATTGTTGATCTCAACTTGTCATTTGCACAAGGTTTTTTGATGCTTCATGCTCATCAATTGTTGTTCCAACTTAGGCAACTTCTTCAACAATCATTTTGACGCTCAAGAAAACGATTGTTCAACTACAACAGAATGTAATGCAAACCTCATAAAGGCAACAAAAACATAACAAAATAAGGAAGTGAAACAACTTTTGATTTGAAATTCTTGAACTCAACAACCACACAGCAATGAGATAGAACCTTAGAAACACAAGAAGATACTTGATGGATTAGAACGAAAGCTAATCGAATTCAAATACTTTTCCGGTACATTCTCATACATATGTTTCCTCCCCTCTTCATACCTCATTCAATTCTTCTCAATTTCTATCTCTTTCTCTTTATATCTTTATCTCTCTCTCTCTCTCTCTTCTTCTCTCTCCCTCTCTCCTTTGAGACCACCATCATCTTTATTTTTTTTTGTAAATGAAAAATTGAGTCTCTTTCATGTTTTTTTCTACATTAAATTGTCAAATCTATCGTCTTAGCCCATTATTATCGTGGCCAAGGGGTTTCTATTCATGCTTTATTCGAAAAGCCCTCATGATTTACCTCCAAGCTTTAGCTTCCTTCCTGCTGCTTCTTCATCTCCGCGTGTTTTAGCATAATATGCATCCATGAATCAAGATGATTTTTCAACTTATCTTTCCTCTTCGAGACTCTATCGTTTTCTAATTTTTTTCTTTTTCTTTTTCTCTTTTTTTCTTACAAAAACAATTGGACGATAAGCTGAGGGTCGAAGTGTGTCAGTTTGAATGTGAATAAACACCAAATCCGTTACAAAGTAATAAATTTTCTTTTTTTCCCCCTCATTTTTCGATTCTGCAAACTTCTTCTCTCTTTCAACCTACCGCCCAGAGAGAAGAAGCCTTAAAAGATAGGGTGAAGCTTTAAGTAAATAATGAATTTTTAAAAAAAAAAATTTTTTTTCTTTCTCTTCCAAACAAAAAGATTTTGAAATTCATCAGATTGTCTTTGAATTTCTTAAACTTTCCCCTCAAATATATCCATTTATGGAAAAGATTCTTCATCAAATTAACGTAATTCGACACTTTTCTTTCATTCGTTACGACAAAATGATCAAATTTTTCACGAACATGACTCAAATACACGATAGGAAATCTACTTTCCATCTGACGACATTCGAAAGAGAAAAAACGAAAAGAGAAGAGTTCTTCAAGGAAGTGCGACTGAAAAATTATTTTTTTTTCACGTTTTGTTGTCAGCATTCACCTCTCTACATGATACTCTTCAGAAATCAAACGAAGTTCATCTGAATCTTCATGTAAGCAAGAGAACGATGAATTCCCAGAAGTAATTTGTGCGATCTTCAAAGAAGCTCAAAGTTGTGATAGGAAACGAATATCCGTTCAAGCTGTTACTTTACTTGTAATCAATCAGTATATAATTCTCTCTCTGACGACTTAGTCTCTGAGCTCACAACGTTCGTGAGCACTTCATTTCATTATTTCAACCTTCAGAATTTTCCCTTTTGTTTTTCTGCAATAAGCACAAAATATTTCTTTTATTTCCATTCTTACAGCTTCATTCACATTATATTTGACCCTACATGGACAGCCCACTTGACCATTGACTTTTCCCTCTTTTTTTTTGATTACACATCTGTGTGGAGCCTTTCCCAGTCATCTTCAAATTTCATCGAATGTTGCTTAACATGCAAAACAAATGCTAAAATATCGAAATTATGGTGTTGGAACGATTGGCCGAGAGAAGGAGAGAAGGACCAGACCTCTTCTCCACGATGGTAACTGAAAACGCTCCTGTTTTTGTTATTTGACAATGGCCTAATTTGTAAACAGACTGCTAATTTCCTGCTCAAATGAACCCAAAACGAAAAACTTTTTTTTTCATTCTGCTCGCACTCTATCAGTCTGAACTGAACTGAACAGTCATCATCATCCTCATCATCAGAACTTTCATAAAACATAGATATCTATAAGTTATTTCTTCGTAAAACAAATAAATTTAATAGACGAAACAAGAGAAGCTGAAAGAGTGGGAGTTGGGAGGAGAGGTGCATGAACGACGACAACGGCAATGCCTTTTTCGTTATTTGAGATGTGAGTAGCAGTTAAAAAGCTTTATTTAACTAAAAGAAATTCGATTTATCGTCCACTACATGAATTTTATGTTTTATTATTGATATTCATCCATCTATGTAACATTTGCAAGCGGTTCATCATCAAGCCCAACTTTTACCTCCTTCGCAAATCTTGGTTCATCTTTTTCAGTCTGCTCTTCGATTACATCTTCCTCGTTCTCTACTTACTTCACACATTGCCTTCTTTTTCATTTTTTTGCACGAAAAGAAGAAATATTAGCTTCTTTCGAATCCGAGGGAGCTCGAAGTCTCAATGTACGAATAGCTTCGTCCTCACTTCTCTCATTCTCTATCTCTCTTCAACTATGTTTTCATACTCATGTTATTAAGAAGAACACAATATCGGATGATAATTTATGTTTAACATCACATTTTGGAGCTTTCCTAACAATTGCTACGTCAGATTCTTATTTTTATCCTTCAGACAATTCATTCTCTTCAGGACAAAAGTAGAAAAGCTTTTAAGCTCAAAGAGAGAGAGAGAAAGAGGGGCAGAGGTAGTTCTGTAGAGAGAGTTGGATAGAGAGAGATATATAGAAAGAGAAAATAGTCTAATGTGTGAAACTGATGGGCGGAGAGAACGAACGCACCAACGGAAGAAGCACAAGGACTGTTATCAGACAATAGCCAAAACTACAAAGTTCTTATCGGATAAATTAAAATGAAAAATAAGCTTCAAAATTCTGAAACTGAACGGAACTACACATGATCGAGATTTGAGATAAAGGAAAGATAGAAAAAAAAGATTTTTACTTTCAAATCTTTAGAGAAATGATTTTTGTGAAGAAAACACAAACAAACACAAACATTCATGTTCATGTGTCTATGGGTGTGCGCTTGTTAAAATTTATTTGAAAGCATTTGGCCACAACAACCTTGATTGATTGTTTCTATTCTCTTAACACTTTTCTATTTTCCGAATATAAATCTTTCTTATGTCCATATAAAGCTTTTTGTATGTTAAAGTAAGCTTTCTGACAATATTTGATCTCTCTGAAAGGATTC
Organism: Auanema sp. JU1783; assembly: GCA_943334845.2. Lineage (NCBI taxonomy): Eukaryota > Metazoa > Nematoda > Chromadorea > Rhabditida > Rhabditidae > Auanema > Auanema sp. JU1783. Next base: position 562,381 of record CALQYR020007479.1, on the reverse strand, counting down.
TCTCTCATATAAATGCCTGAGGCTATAGTTTTCGTTAAATTACATCAAAAGTGTCCCTTGTATGTTTCAGTTAGCTTTTAAACTTTCGTTTGCATAATGCTGAGCTTGTGCACATTTTAAGTTTCGTACCTTTTCATGCATAGTTTCACGTTTCTTGACCTCCATGAAAGTCACACACATTAAACTCACGTGAACTGACCTTTGAAAGTTCAAACCCAAAATCAACATAAACTTCAGATTTGATTTGTGCACTATGAAGATGTTTTTGTTTCAACGACAATCATCTGAAGTTGATGGCATGATTCTGACGTCAAACAATCAAAATGACTTGATGATCCATCAAACTTCACTCACATGCTCACACACACCGTTTTCAATTAAAACTTAAAGAGGAGCATGTTGTATTTAATGTTACACACACACACACAGACACACACATACACAGACACACAGACACACAGACCTACACACACAATCACACATTAACCATATATGGTAGGGATGAACCATAGAAAAGTTCATTGGAATGTCTCTTAATGAGAATTCGTGTGCAGTTTGATGATGATTTCAATTGGCTAATTTAACGAAATTCTCACTTTCTTTATAAGGAGAACTCTCAGCTTTTATTCCATTTTCTTTTTCTTTGAGCAAATAGCAGAAAATCTGCTTTGAGTTTCAGACAAATCAGAACAAGCTTAACACATACACACACACACGCACTCACACACATACACATGCCTACAGACACAGACAGACAGCCAGCCAGACAGGCGATGAGCTTCTTCGTTTTTCTCTTTTTGTTTCTTTTTTTTGTCATTTTTTCCTTCCACTTGGAAGCTTTCCAAAAAGCCCATTATTATCTTATTTTCTAACAAACTTCTTTGGCGTTCAATGTGCTTTGTGTTTGATTCTCCTATGTGTGTGTGTCGCTGGTGGACAACACTTTTAATTCCGGTCAAAACACTTCATTTGAAGTCTGTTGGCTGGTGCCAAAAAAAAATCTTCCTCATCTACATCGTTTCATTTAAACCAGCTTCCTGCTTTCGGTCATTGAGGTCACCAAGCTTTTAGCTGTTTCCATTACTTCTGCTCTTTTCAACATTTCATAAAATTGCTTTTTCATTGTTGATTCATGACCATGGTCTCTTACTCTCGTACTTTCTTTTCCTCATTCTCACGCTTTATGTCACCAGATTAAATGACAATTAGAAGCTTTTTCATTAGAAAAAAAAAATTCGAAACATTTCTTGAGTGATCAACTAATCAAACAGCCTAGATCTCATTCTACCTTTCAACATCTTAGCTCGGTTCCTTCTCAGTACACGTTCCGACGTGTACATCTTCCTCCATCAAACTCTTTCTCTTTCTCTTTCTCTTTCTCGCAATCTCTCTCTCTCTCTCTCTCTCTCTCTCTCTCGCTCTCTCTCTCTCTCTCTCTCTCTCTCTCTCTCTCTCTCTCTCTCTCTCTCTCTTCCAACTCTTTTTTTTCTCTTCTTCATCACAAAATGAACACAATTTCGAGCAAACACCGTTTTTTGTGAGGTTAGAAATCATGGAAGAGAGAGGAAGAGAACAAAAAATATTCAGAAGCAAAGGCACTGGGAGGCAACAGAGAAGAGAAGAGAAAAGGATAATATTTTTACGATCAAAAAGAGAGATTCTCTCGTCATCGTAACTTCCGAATACCTTTTGTTCCAACATTTTTCAATTCGTTTTTTTTCCACCAAAAATCAGAAACATTCATTGTTTTTTTTACTTTCTTCTTCTTTCTTTTTATTTCTCTTCCACTCTCTTCCCCTCTCTCTCTGTTCATCCTCTCTTCCTCAGAAGTTATCATGTGATATATGGATGTGTGGTTGGAGATGTAATTCAGGAACTTATATATTTTCAAGCTTTGACGAATTGAAAAGTCAGGGTCCAGCTTGATCAACCCCAACTTGAGTATGTTTCAAGTGTTAGAGGATCTTTACATCCATCTGAATGCGTAACTTTGTTCGTCGTCTTTCTCTTTACCTCTTTCATTCTCTTTATTCCTCTTCACTTACCTCATCACCGTATTCATCCTCTCACTGCGTGTGTGTCTCATTCTACTTCTATACTTTTCCGAAAAAAGCTTCAGTTTTTGTTTTTTTAATTCTTTCCGAAAAAGCGATAAAAATCTGTTAAATGACAAATTTTCGTATTCTTCTTAAGTTTTTTTCTTCGAGTTCCATGTGAAATAAAGCTGCCTGGAACCATAGTTGTCGTGCATAATGAATGAGCTTCTTTGGTTCTCCTCTTACTTCAGAGTGACAAACATCATCCATAAGTTCTGAATACTTTTCTTGGTTTTGTAAACTGACCTCCATGAAGTTTTTGTTTTCTTTTCCATCATTACCTTCTCTCTTCAGGATAAATGTAAACTACAAAGTGAGAGAGAGAGAGACCATTAGAGAATGAGGAAAAGAGAGAGTGAGAAGAGAACGAAAGAAAAAGAAGAGTAGATAGCTGGAGATACATGGTGGTATGGAGCAGGAGGAGCTAAAGAATGAGATGAAATGAGTGAACTGGTTGGCAAGGTGAAGATGCTACTTCCTGTAAAAGCTCTCTCTCAGTATTGTCTCTTGTTTGAACGACTATTTGAAAAGATTTGGAAATAATTCTTGCTTGTCCGTCACTTCATAATCCCATTTACTCTTTTACTTTTTCTTCTCTCTTAAGGACATGAAGGGGGGCTTTCCCCCTCTTCTTCCTATGTCCGTCTTGCTGATTTAGTAGAGTTAAAAAAATCCTCCAATTCTTTCATATGTTATTCATTAAATATTATATTTCTCTGTTTGACTTTTAGTTTTTCTGATTAATTTATTTTTTCAGTTGAAAACAAAACATATTGAGATTAGCAATGAATTTAAATGTAAATTTTATATTTAAATATGAAACAAAAAGAAATTTCTTCACCTTTCATTCTCTCTCTCTCTCTCTCTCTCTCTCTTTCTCCTCCTCTTCCTCTTTCTCTCACTCTCCCTATACCTCTCTCTATCCATTTATCACTCATACAGCACTTTTTTCGAGCACCTTTCTGTATCGCTATCTGCTCTGGTAATATTTCTTTTTCTTTTTTTTTTGAGAAAATGAGATGACGTGATCTTGTGGGCGACTGCACGATTTCCCTTCTACCTCTCTCTCTCTCTACCTCTCTCTCTCTTTCTCTCTTTTGCTCCCTCTGCAGTCATACCTCTTCCATAAATGGTTCTAACGTGATCTATCCGTATGCTCTTCATATAAAAATCATTTTCTATTGTTACATTCTATATATGTTAATAACTATTCATATTATTTCAAAAAAAAAATTTCAATTTCTGCTCATCTCGTCTAGTCCAGCAGCGTCCACGTATGAAAGAAATGGAAGCCAGATGAGCATTTACACCTTAGCTTTTGTGTATAAGCCGATGTGTGTGTAACTGTCTGAATAAGTTCATGTACGCATCTATATCTGTGATTATGTGTTTGGTTCTGTACGTGTATGTCTCTGTATATGTATGTCTCTATAAGTGTATGTCTGTGCATGTGTGTGTGTGTGTATGTCTGTGCATGTGTGTGTGTGTGTGTGTGTGTGTGTGTGAGTACGTGTCTGCATGGACAACAACAACAGAACCCTCTCCTGTTCCTTTCTCTCTTCCGCAGATATTTTTTTTGCCTTTTCCGTCATTTTTCTAGCTCACTCTGATTTCCGAAATATCTTGAAGGTATTTATGTTTTTAAAAAAAAGAAAAAAAAAGAGGAAATGTATTCATTGTATTAACCATTCGTCGTTCACCATAAATAGTCGTCGATGCAGCGATATCAAACATCGTTTACTAAATTACAGATTCAACAGTTTAATATTAAGTTTTCTTTATAGAAATAACAAAAATCGTCTCTCAACAACTTTTTTTGTTCTCAAAAAATAACGACGTAGAGCATAAACTGCATTTACCTCATCTAGCACTTTCTATCCCTTCCACTCTTCTCTCTCTCCCTGCTTACATTTACACATCTTTCTCACTCTTTTCAATCTCTTGTTCATAATTCTATTTCTTCATTCGAAATATATTTCAAAAATGTTTTTTGACTCTTTCACTTTCTTCCAATCTTTCTTGTCTTACTATCTTTTATCCCAATATGCAGAGTTCAACAGTCACTCCACCCCCTCTATGTAAGAAGATTCTTCGGCTCATTGTCTCTTCTTCTCCACTGTTACCTGTCCTTTACCTTATTCACTCATTTTTCATCTTTCATCCTATCAGATGACACTTTTGCAACTCAGAAACTCCAATTTCTATAGATATCTGATGCTCATTAGTCTCATTAATGTCGTCATATTCCATATCGTCTTATTCACCTTCTGGTAACCTTCTCACATCTTCTCAGCTTTTCCCTCGTATCGCTTAGATACTTTGCTCTCCGTGTCACCAAAAAAACGGCTTTTTCAATACTTCTTTTTCTGCTCAAAAAGACACCCAAAAACCCAATGGGAATTTCCTTTTTTTTTTTTGGAAATGCGGAAAAGGAGACCAGAAAAAAACGTTTTTATCTGTCTCCCTCCCTCTCTCTCTCCTTTTTTTTTCTAAATTCAAATTTTCTAATAAGGACATTTCACTTAAATGGATAAATTTGCATTTATTTTTATCAAATTTCGATGCAAACAATCTTTTGATAAAGAAAAAGAGGAAATGCATGAATTGTTTTTTGGGTTGAAGAATTGAGACGGAAGAGCAAATCACGTTTAAATGAAATTTGAATAATGAAAAATACCAAATATAGAAAGCTGTATTGGTCATAAACCTAAAAAAATTTCATTTTTTTCTTAACTCTTAAACAACCTCTCTATACCCGATTTCTGATTCCTTTTCCTCCCACTCTCTCTCTACTTCTCCTTCTCTTTCTCGAGTCATCCTCTTCTTGTTCTTCATCATCTTCTTCTGTTTCTTTCTGTTAAAGCTTTGAAGTAATAAAGAAACGACTAAAAAAAAAGTAATCGTCTCGCTCATGCAGATTGTCGACTTGCATCTGCCTGATGACGACACTTGGAAAAGAAGATGATGACGGCTTTGCTCTTTAGGGTGGTCTTACACACACATATTCTCTTATTTTTCAGATTATTCAACCAAAAAATAAAAAAAAAAGAGAAAAAAGAAAACAATGTAAACCAAAAATCTCTGATCCGAGATCTGGCTGTTTCTTGCTTTACCTTATGCTACTTCCTGCATTCAGAAAGCAATTTTAAACGTTTCACATTACATATTTTTTTATTAATTTTTCATAAAAACACTCAAGATTTATATTATTGAAAAGAGCATTAGCATATTCCACGCATGTCATCTGAGCTTCACGTGAATCAGTTTGACTAGGTGGTCCATACGCGTCATTGTCATTGCTGCAGACTCCGGAGCGGTTGTTTTATCGTAATTCTCTTTTTCCATTCTCTTTCTCTCTCTCTTTCTCTATCTCTATCTTCCTCTCTTTATTTTACATTCCAGTCCCTCTCTCTCTTCATGTTTTCACCTCTTCTTTATTCTCGATCTCCCCCCCCCTCTCTCTCTCTATCTATATCTCTATCTATCTATCTCTACGCTCCCTATATCCATACTTTTTCATTTTTTTATTTTCCTTTTGTCAATTTCAGTGTTTCATAAGAAGGAAAAGAATTTTTTTTATTTGCAAATTTGCAAGTGTAGTCAGATATGATCTTCTTGTAATAACTGCTGTCATAAACCTTTGAATTTGAATTTTTTTTGGCATTCCACCGCTCTCTCAATCTGACTCTCTCTATTCGATCATCTAATTCTTATTTATTTCATTTTATTTTTTTTCACAACACTCTGTCGGTCGTATGCTCAAGCATGAACTCATTTAAAGCTTCGTCGTTGTGAAGAAGCAGAAAAAAAATAAAAAAAAATAAAAAGAAGGAGAAGAAAAGAAGGAGACGAAGAAAATGAAAAGGAAAGACAAGTGGCTGCGATGAGACATTAATTGGCCCCCTCATTCGATTCATTTCATTTAATTTTTTAATTTTATTCTCCTAAACTGTAAAGAAGTTTTTGTGGCTCGTGGTGTGATGCTTGATGATTTTGTTGTACTCTTTCTTACTTTAATTTGCTCTTCTCCTCCCCTTCTGTCTCTTTTTCTCAGATTCTCCAATATTTTCAGTGCATGTTGTGTATCACTCATCCTCTTTTCACAGGATATACTCAATATGTATCATTCCTTCCCATCTCTCTTTCACACTATTTCTCTCATTCGATGCTTTTCCTAATTCTTGTCCTGTGCTTGTCTGTTTTTGCTTCAATGCCTTCATCTGTTCCGGAGTCCATCGGCTTGTTCTACTCGTCATCTTTTAAATCCGTTTCTAACGTCGTCCTTATCACTTTGTGTTTCATGCTGTTCGTCGTCGATGCTCATCACATCATTTTTTGCTCTTTTTTTCGTGTTTTATCTTTTCTCCTATTTCATCTTCTTCTTCTTTTACAACAAAAAAAAAGAAAGGAAAAAGAAAACAATTTTTTTTAAACTTAGCTTTTATTTATCGCTACGTCAAGCTTCATCATCAAACATCTTGAGCATGTCAACTTCTTTTTTTTTGTTGAAATTCAAGACGTTGGATAAAACGAAATGAATGAATAGATTTTTTTTCAGATGACCACTTCAAACTGTACGACAATTCAAGAATCAACAGCTGAATTGATAGATGAATTTACCGTTCAATTAATATTTGGAGTTTTATACTCGATGGTTTGGGTAGCTGGGATAGTTGGTAATTCACTCGTCTTATACGTAGTTTCATTTAATCAGGTTATTTTCTTTTTCTATTTCTCTTTTTTTTTATCCTTATCTATGCTTCTGTGTCCCTCCCTCTCTCCCGTTTCGATGTTTGTCAAAGAGGGATGAAGAAATCAGAAAAAATTTTTTTTTACGTCAAAAATCAGAAATTATCAGATTTACTTTTTTGGTTATTTATTTGAGAAGCTCAAAAACCTTCTTATAAATGAACAAACGAGAAAATACAGATTGTAATTTCAGGTTTCATTATCTGTTCGAAGTATTTTCATAGGATGCTTAGCTGTCTCAGACTTGTTAATGAGTCTTACAAGTCTTCCAATAACTGCAATTACAATCTTTAGCCGTGTTTGGATATTTCCTTCCATATTCTGCAAACTTATTGGAATTTTTCAGGTAAAAACTGTTTTTTAAGACAACTGAAACAGAAAGTGAGGGAAGGAGAAAGGGCAAACGAGGGAGAAAGTAACGGAAAGAGCAAGAGAGAGAGAGAGAGAATGACAGAACGATTGAAAAGGAATCAGAAATGTTCCTGGAAAGATAGGTAATATTGCAATCTAGAGAAAAGAGCTGAAAGGGGTATGGAAAGTGAGATACAGAATCAGCTGCTCCGAAATAGGATAAAAGGTTAAAAGGAGAGTGAAAGAGAGAGAAAGAGCAAAGAAATGCAAAATAGAAAAATGAAGAGAGATAGATATAGAGAGAGAGAGAGAAAGAGAAAGAGAGGGAAAGTGAATGGAGAAAACATGGTAGAGTTTGACTGAACGCAATAGAATAACGAAATTCTTATGAAAGTTTCATTGAAAGTTACATGGGGGAGAACTGTTCGTTGTAAAAGAATTTGCATTTCTAATGATCATGTATGGAGGAGTTGGGACAACAAAAATTGAAATTCTATTCATGTTCCATTTCAGTTTTAATGAAAATACTAAGAAATTTATAAATTAATTTGCCATTTTAGGAAGGAAGTATATTCGTTTCAAGCTTTACCCTTACCGTTATAGCCATTGATCGAGTTTTATTAATAACAAAGCCAAATAAGGAGGTAAATCGTTTTGATTATTTTGAATAAGAAGCACATATATTGAAGATTATAAATTATAATCGCGCAATAATAGTTGTAATTGGCATTTGGGCACTTGGCTATTCCTTGGCTTTGCCGACGGGAATACATTCAGGAGAAGCCGCCTATCCGGGTTTATGTGGAGTTTTCTGTGAAGAGCAATGGTAAAGAGATTTTGTAGATTATCCAATGACAGTGTATCTACCTCATTCAGGCCTGACTACTCCGAAGCATTAGGTCGTTCAAACCAACGAAGAATCTATGGCTTAACAGTCTTAGTTCTTCAATTTGGTATTCCAGCGCTTATCTCTTCAATATGTTATTACATCATAAGTCGTGTTATGGATAGTCAGTTAGAGAGAAGACGTGGACAAACTCTCCTACCCGAATCTGAGATGAAGCTTGTTAGTCGCAAAAGTCGAGCAAATAAGTCAGTTTTCATATAGTTCATCATATGCATGTATTCGATTCCAGAATGATGATCGTAATGGTGTTGGGATTCATATTTGCTTGGGTGCCAATCAATTGTATCAATCTCTATAGAGATTTGATATCTACATTTACGGTCACAACATGGTTTTCAATGGTATATCACAACATCCCTAAACTTTGAACTTACCCTATTCACATCATTTTAGGTGTTCGCGTTATGCCATGTAACAGCTATGATGTCAGCTGTTTTAAACCCAGTTATTTACTCTTGGTTTAATCCCCAATTTCGATCAGCCATCCAATCAGTTTTTCAACGACATCGAAAGCAATCGTTATATTCAACAAAAGCTCATGCGGAACTTCCAAGTCGAGCATCTCATCATGTATGTTTGATATGCATAGTCATCTCTCATCTGTCGTTCATTCAGATAATGCCAGTATCATCAGCAGCTAGGTCAGATTGTAAGAAATCAGAAGTTTTTCTCACCACATCTACGGATACTCACTTACCAGGAGACCAAATGCTTTAAGTCCCTTTCTAACATTCCAATCCTGTCTCTCTATTTGAAACTACCTTTCCATCTCTCTCTATCTCTCTCTCTCTCTTTATATTCAGTTCAGACACAATTTTTCATATTTTTGTGTTCTGCAACAAAAAAAAGCCAAAAAACACAAGACACTCAAATGTTTCGAAGAAAATAATGTTCGAAACGAACAGAATTCTGCCAAATACCAATTGATCCAAAGCCATTTATGAACGTTGTTATGAAATTCTCATTTTTATTGTTATTTCAATCTAATATATATTTAAACAAACAACGGATATATCTTTCACGACTGTTTCAACGAAAACCAAGTATGGAAGAAGGACGGAGTAGAAGAAGAAGAAGAAGAAGAAGTGAAGACGAATGAACTTCTCATCAACATTACCGTTCGTATCCTCCAGTGTTCATCCTCTTGCTTGCCATTACCCATTTTCCTTATTCATTAATCTATATATAAATACTCCCGGATATAGATATACACATAATCTATTTGTCATAATTATGACCAATATGTCTTTTGAACTGGTAAACAACACATATAGAAATTTATTTTTTATTCTTGTTAATTCCAATTTTCATCCTCTTTTTCAATCCATCCATCCATCCTCTTCCTCCTCTATGTGGTTGTCTGTATGTGCATGTGTGTGTAGAGTATATAGGAAACTACGCTCAAGCCATTGTGATTTGTTATTATTATTTTTTTTTATTTCGATTCGTATGCTTCTTTCCAATAAATTGTTCATCTTTTAATAATAATATAAACAATCGCTGTATTTGGTAATCTCTCTCGTGTCATGCAAGAGGCGGAAATAAAAATGGAAAAAAAGGAAAAAATGTTCATCCGTCTCCTCTACCATCAAAGCAATACCACCTACTACATGATGATTGCTGTAAACGGAAAAACACAAAATAAACGAAAGACAGAAAGAGAGAGAGATATGGACGAAGAAGTTTAAAAAAAATAATATTAAAGCTGGATGAAGGAACTAGACTATTTGTATAGTTTAGGTATACTATATATGGACACATCAATGATCGCAGATAGTTATCAAGAGCTTTTTCATGACTCTTAATTCTTCTGAATGTAATTAAAATACGGCAAGTACAATGCAGCTTGACCCTAAAAGGACATGTCATATTGAAAAATATGTTTATTTGCTCAAAATAATTACCGTTTGAACTAGTGAAGAGGGAAATTAACATAAATTATATGAAATAGTAAATCCTGTACATCTGGATCTCATAGATATGGCTAACTCGTATCTCATAACCTTTCTTTTTTAAATCTCAATTTATATAATTGAAATACGTCAATGTAATACGAATTAATGGACGAGCATTGTTTGAAATCTCAAAACATCTCAATTTCATCCGATTTTCATATGTTTTTCATTTTAATTTTAAGCTTTTACATAAATATTTATTTATTAAATCTCTTTTTCCACTCCATTCCCTCCCTGTGTCACTCTTGTACCCATTTCCTTTCCATCTCTTCCTCTCTCCCTCTCTCTCTTATTCCCTCCCTTTTCCTTTATTTTCTATCTTTACCTCAAACAAATCATCGTCATGCGAAAGCATTCTTCTGAATCTGAAAGAGAAATATTCAAAAAACATTTTACGTGCAATTCACGTGAACTTCAACGTAAAGGGCACGTGGCGTTTGCTGCATCCGCTGTTGCCAATGAAATCATAAATGAAGTACGGTTATGTGGTTGGAATGAAAAATAATTTTTTTCTGTCTTTTTGTTAAAATTCTGGACAAAAGCAACAACAAATGAAATTCTTTTTTTTTAATAATTTAAGGTAAAACGAAGATGCACGTCATCACGTGGGAGCATTTGGTCACGTAAACAACGTACGTTGCTTATCATTTTTGATGAGAATGATTTGCAGAGCGGTTGCATTCAGTTGAAATTGGACAAAGAAAAAAAAAGAATTTTTCGATTAAAATGTTCCACAGCAAGACATACATGTGAGTGTGTGTGTGTGTGTGTGTATGTGTGTCTGGTGTGATTGAAAACGTATTTTAATTCATAACGAACATTCTTCTCAGCACACCATACACACCATGTCAAACAGATCATGGATGGACGAGTAAGGAAGAAATCGATAAGACAGTAGTGCATTGATTGTCTATCTCCTTATCAGATGATCAAAATGATTTCAATAATCATTTGATTAATTCGTCCATTTTTTAGTAAAATGCAAACTATTTTATATTTAATTAATAATTGGGAAACAATAGCCAATTATATTTTACATAAATATCGTCATAACACTTTCATTCTCTCAGCCATCAAAGGATTACGCAATGGCTTGGTGTACGTTGTTTTACCTTTCATTCATCTCAAAATTATTTATTCATATATTGTAGTTATGGAGCCCGCATACGAGCGCCACATGCTTTGGTGATGGTTTTCTTGTTCGGAGATGGAACGTAAGATATTTCAAATAAATGCTCACAGTATCATAGTCATCTATCTATACGGGCTTCTACAGAGTTCTACAAAAGCTATTAACAATCTTTCAATTGACGAAGACGCATGCATTCAACTTAGCCAGATTTGTGTTCAGCTATAAGCTGCTTCATGGCTTTCTAACAAAACTAGAAGGTACGTATATGGATCTATATCCATCGGCATTATACACCGAAGAAGATGGTAGATGCAACAGATGACTTTCTTGTATTTTTTAAGGACAACAGAAGGAATGGCATGCATTTGCAGCAGCTTCCGTAATGGGATATTTGGTATTTGGATCGAATAATTCCGTGAATATGCAGGTAAGTGGGAAGATTCTTTTCTTCTGTCATGAAGGAGGAATAAAACTTAAATTTATAGATCAATTTATACCTCTTATCCCGCGTTGTTGTTGGATTAGCGAAATTAGCTGTTGATCAACAGCTTCTGCCTCAGCCAAGTATTTTTATTTGAAAATTTCATTTCAAATCACCTAATATGCAAATTTTGTACAGATTTTCCTGTTTTTCCTCTGTTTGCAGCTGGTGTATGGGGATTAGTGCTGTGGTTGTTTGAGCACCATACTGAAGTTCTACAAGGTTCCTTGGCAAAGAGTATGACTTATTTGTACAAGGATTCTAATATCTGGACGAACATCCAAGATTTCTTGATTCGCAACAAATAAAAAGGGCTTTTTAAGGAAAATATTTCATTCTTCTTGTAGTTTCTTCACGTATTTTAAAAATAGAACATATAATAAAACTATAGGAAAATATTCTTTCTATGTACATCACGAGGGATTTCAGTCATTCAAATAAAGAGAGAAATAGAGAGAGAGAGAGGAAGAAAGGGGCCAGGAGGGAAGAAGAAGAGATAGAGAGAGATATAGGGACTAGAAAAAAAGGAGAAAAAACATACAGAATGTACAATTTCCGAAAAGATGTCATTATCACAAGCCATATAAGGAGATTATCGTTGAGAACTTGGTTCGATGTATTAATTATACTATATAAACTTATTAGAAATAACATTATTTTCTTTAAGAAAAAGCAAAGACCAGATAATAGCCGATGTTATGGGATGTGATAAGGAAATGATTCGGAGGTCAGATGATTGTATTCAATCGAACATGACCAACACACATACAGACAGATATTATAAAGAGGAAAAACAAAAAGAGAGAGAGATAGAGAGAGAGAGAGAGAGAAAACAATAATATGTACAATAACACACGAAGAAGGGTACTTCTATATAGGGTATATAATTATATTGAGGAAAGAACGAACTAAATCTTCTGGTTCAACTACTAACTACAAAAAGCTTTTTTTCGTTTTCTTATCAACTTCCGCACCTCTAACTTTTCATGCAAATCATAAATTATGAACTTCTTTAGAAGTCGAGATCCCAACCAGTCTCATCGCTACCCGTAGCAAAGTTATCGAACATGGGAAATGTGTCAAAATTACTTGTATCAACATCAGATCGAACCTATAATCATATGATATAAGTAAATGATATGTATAACCAGTAACTAACCGCTGGAAGAATTGGTGGACGCATCTTATGAGCACGGAAAAGATCAAAGTCGAATCCGTCAAACCAGAAATGAAGACGAACTTCATCAATGTTTCCGTAACCAAGTCGATCTGATGCTTCTCGACGACAAAGAGCCAGCATGATATCTATGGCATCTTTAGAAATAAATCTGAAGATTGATGTTCAGCAATTCAATCGGAGAATTTTGTTTATCCTACCTGGGCCAAGCCCATTTATCAAGTCCTTTAAGAATGGCATTGTAGGTGACCATTGGATCTGAACTCGAGAATGGAGGACTGAAAATTGAGACAAAACTAGAATGGATCATTGTAAGACTTGACACTTACGATCCAGTCAACAACTCGTAGATGAAAATTCCAAGAGCCCAGAGATCAACGGCCGTATCATGACCCTTATTAAGAACAATTTCAGGAGCAACTAAAAGAAAACAACTATGATACTTAAACTCAGATATTCGAGAAGAGTTTTATCTAATACTATATGATCTTCAATATATCTTACCGTATTCCGCTGTTCCACAGAATGTCCATGTACGACCATCTTTGATCTTCTTGGCAAAGCCAAAATCAACCTTAAAAGGCAATTTGTGTTTGGAAACGAGGCTTCCGCTTCAGCTTCTTACAAGTTTTGGAATTCCATTTCTATCCAAAAGCATATTTTCGGGTTTTAAGTCGCGATAGACAATTTTTTTTCTGTGCAAATAATCCAATGCTTCAATAGCACCAGCACAGTAATACCGACTTCCATCGTTATCAAATCGGCCTCTATAACAGATATCTTGTAAGCTGCTTTACTACTTCACAATGCTTACTTTCGTTTTAAAATTGTCCAAATTTCACCACCCAAACATGGCTCCATTAACATATATATTTTTTCAGCATCTCGGAATGTCTTATAAAGTCTGAAAGGATATCGTCAACGATGTTCTGAGCTCCTTATTAGTACTCACCTGACTATGAAATCGCAATTGGTTTCCATTAAGATTTTCCTTTCTGATACTACATGATTTTCTTGTTTTGTTTCCACGATGTGAGCTTTGTTCATTACCTTAAATGACATACTATATGAAAACGAAACGAATTCATCTGTGTCTTACTTTCAAAGCATATACCCGTTCGTAGCCTTTCACAAGCTCTACCCGTCCGAATCCTCCCATACCGAGAGTCGTGACGATTTTTAAAGAATTGAATTCCACCGCATTGGCTTCATCTGATATACTGAAAATAAAAAAGTTTAAACAATTCGCTGAACATTTTTTGATCCCCATTTTCTCTCTGTCAACGTCAATTGCCCCTCTCTTTTCTACGAATTTCTTCCTCTCTCATCATTCACATCTCTCAAACATCATGCGAATCCAATCTTTTCCAATTTTCATGTTCTTTCAGTTTCGGTAAAAGAAAAACAGGACAACGGAAGTCAGAAACTGATGATTGTCGTCAACAATAATTATCATCAACTGGTCAAAACGTCTTCATTGCCATCATTTTTCTCGTCGTCAAGTAGAGCAGCTGATTTTTCTTCGAAAATGCGTTAAGCTGACCTTGTCTATATTTGGACGACTCGATCAGATCACGTGAAAAAGAGAGTACCACAGAACATATTATAGAAGAACTGTCTTTGTTCTTAACATATAAACAGCCACATGTTCATAAAAGACAGACTAATCGGTGACAGGGTGCATCAACGGTCACCGGAAGTTTCGAAAACAAATCGTTCATGAATCACACTGTTGAAACAATTTAAAATTCGGAGTAATTTCGAAAAAGAGATCGTTAAGCTTTGAAGTGAATTCGAGAAACGTCATCGACCCCTCACTGCCCCAGAAACAGAAATGTCTTTTCTGCATTTAGCATAATTTTGATTTTCACCTTGTCAAGCAACGTGTTTTGATGAAACACGTGGGCTTATACAAGAATTCTTCCTGTTTACATGCTTCTCCTCTTCTCTCATCACCTCTTTCAAACTCAAACTATTTCTCGAAAAATTTGTTTTCAATTTCCATATAAACACGACACGATCATTCAGTTTGATCATTTAATTGACAGAAGCAAGCCTATGATCCCTCTTCATCGTTTCTCTCATTGTGTAGTATTATGAATATTCATCTCGTGATCTTTTGGTCTCTGACTCATTAGTCTGCTGAGAGGGAAGCAAAAGAAGATCAGTATAGTCAATTAGCACCTTGTGCCATTGTTTAGGGAGGAGAGAGAGTTTAGAGAATATGTTAGAACAAGAGATAGATAGAGAGAAACATAACAAGCATTCTGTACCATTCTCTCTATCTTTCTTTCTTTGTCATTCCATAAAAGCCCACGTGGTCTTAATTGTCTTTCAAATCAAAGAACCAAAAGTCTTTCTCTCAACTATACAAAAATATATTAAAATTAAAGCTAAATTAGGAAAGAAAGATATGAATAGACACGTCAGTCCCCCCACTCAAAAATATATGTCCAAATATGGAAAAAGCTGTTTGTCAAACATATTTTTCCAATACTTTTATTGCTTTCATCCAGAAGAAGTTAGAAGAAATCAGGTTTCGGACATATTTAGCCTCGAAACAAATCATTAAAAGTTCTTCAAAAAAGCAAAAAAAAGATTTGCAAATGACAAGTTTTTCTATTTTTATTATCTCTTTTTCACTATTTTTCATTAACTTTATGACCTATCAAAAACATTGAAATGAAGCTTTAAAGGTCATATCACACTTCTGCCATAACGATTGTACAAAAAAATGTTTTAAAAATAAGTTTTACGCTCACTCACATTCACACACACACACTCGTTCACGCTCCACATATACACATGCTTGCAGCCGCACGGAAATATGTGAATCCATTCATCAATTGATCAAAAAACAGTTTCCTACTTCTACATGCTACTACAACCATCTTACCCCCAGACCCTCTCTCTCTCTCTCGTTTTGATTCCTCTTTCACCTTTTGTCCTTTGATAGAAAATTATTTCTCTCCCAATAATCGGGGAACATCAATTCCATAAGCTCGGACATTGGACGGAAAGTTAGAAGCGAGGGATAAAGCAGCAATTGAGTGTAAACGAATGAACGAAAAAATCTTTTATCTCATTGATCCTTCTCGTACACCTCCCGTCGTCTCTCATATCCTTTGGATCCAAAAGTTTTGTTTTGAAAAAGTGTCGAAAAAGAAACCAAAATCCTCTTTACAACATTCTTGAGCACTTGACTCATATCTTCTCCTCATTCTTATCAATTTTTTTCATCGAAAAATGAACTGAAAAAGCACCCAAAATGAACTCGAGAATGACTTTGACATCTTCTTTTTGCTTGATAATCGGGTCCAACTTTCTTCGTACATATGAACCCACCATGGTCAACATCAAAGAACACACACACACAGTCACATCTCCGAATTAATCAGTGACGTCATCATGTTATCAATCTTATCATTTTCAAAAATGGAAAGAACAACTGTTTTTTTCTCTCGTTTCAGAACGATAAAGCTGTACAAGAGATCAAAAAATTACAAAACTTTCACTTGCCCCCGTCCGTCCCTATCTCTGCCGACATTACGAAAAAAATGTTTTAAAACAAAAATATAAAGTCATGTTTCCGGTTTGACACTGTCTCACTTTGTTTTAACTATATCTAGTTAATGACTTCATACCCTTTGAAGCTAGCCCGAAATGGACAAGCTTCACCCTTTCTCTTTATTCCCATTGTCTTCTCCGTTTCCTTCGCAGCCCCTTTTTGCTCATTTAGACGATGATGTGATATTCCGGAAAATATTTCCGGAACACAACATCAGTCTTACAGCTCCGCTCATTCAGTCAGCATTTTAGAAAAGACAAGACGCCGGAGCTGAGAGTTTCAAGCCAATGGTCAACTGAGCAGTCAAGCTGAAGTCGAAGACACATCTTCTTTTGTTTTCCGTTCGGATCTAAAGCACTCGGCGACGAGCTTCATACCAGCTTTCTGTGTCTGAGCCAGTTAATACTTGACTTTTCTCATTTTCCCGTCGTCTACAGTAATTATAATTGTTGTCAATTTGGATCATAAGCCGAGATGAAGCAGCATAATGAGCTGCTGATAGCAGCAACCAAAGTCGCTACAGGTGCAGAAGGGCATATGACTCAAACAGAAAAAATAACGAGAGAGAAGGAGAGATAATAGAGAGAAAGAGGTTGACACTCAGAGAAAGTGAACGAAAGCATGACCAGATCTCTCCGAGAAAGAACAACAACAGACAACTGACGACAAGCTGTTCACGTGTTCTTCACATGAATTCAATATGAAGAGACTTTAGCTAGCACCGTTCCGATCAGTCAAACTTCAATTATAAACAAATCAAAGAAAACGGGATGACGTCAGATGTTGATCAATATGTTACAAGCCTTGAACTTAATATGTTAACAGCAGTTAACAATATACAGATATATAAACATATACTTATGTATATTTATATATGTGATTTTATTTTACAATCACCTATTTTCTATTTTGTCATTGACCCCTAGTTGCTCGCTCAATTGAAATTTAATATTTAATTTCCTTCAATTATTGATTGATTTCAGTTATCTCCAACTGCACCGGCAATGCCACGTCGAAAATGGTAATTCAACGTGACAAGACGTGTTTCACGTGAAACTTGCCTTGTTCACAATTCATTTCACGCTTGCTGAAGTTACAGAACGGTTGCACTTTACTCTTCTCTATTTCTATTCCTATCTCTCTATCTTTCTCTCTCTCTCACTTTTTTCTCTCTATATTATTCTTCTATCATCTACTCCATTACCTTCATACTTCTTCAAAGAAATAGAGAAAAAAAAGTGGCGATTTAACTAAAAATCGTTTTCTTTTCTCTCTTTTAAACTTCATCATGGCTTTATCATTTCCACTTTAAAGAAAAATAAATATATATCTATTGTCATCAGCAGTTACATCAGACATTTGTGTTTTCTTTTTCGACGACGAGGACGACGACGAGGACGATCGACGTGCATTATCCCGGCCAATGTCTCTTGGTCCCAAATGTCAATATAGAGAACTCAAAAGAAGGACAGTTTAATATAAAGAGGCCAAAGCTTCAATCAAATGATCCAACATCACTATTCATTCAAACAAAGTCATTCAATTAGAATAAGACTTTTTCTTGTCTTTTCTGATAACAAAAGAAGTTTGTTATCTATGTTCGATGCACCCCTCTAACCCTCCCTCTCTCTCTCTCTATCTCTTTCTACAAAGAGAAAAAAGAATGTGGGAAATCATAATTCCACCCTTTTACTATCTACCGTATTATAGAACTATTTCAATTGGTTAAATCAAAATAATCAAATGATCAACAATCAGCCGAATTCAGATAGAAAGAAAAAGCTCATAAAAAAGTAAAAAAGTTCTTTTCTCTCCCTCATATACATTCTATCTCTTATTCATTCGTCACTCTCTTTATTTTCATTTTGCCAAACGTAGAGAGTACTTGGAATGAGAAAAAAAAACAAAACAAAGTACAATGGCTCACCTTGATTTCGGCTGTATTTCATCGTCCAAATCTGTTGTGTCCAGAGCTTTACATAACTGCTCCACATGCATTTTGAGTAGGCTGACTGTTTCGTCTTCAGCAATGAATCTTTGTTCTCTTGATCTGAAATTAACAATTAGATTAATAAAAAATATAAATAAGAATCATTTAAATCGAATATATATATATATATAAATATATTCGCAAGTTTATGATCTCAAAGTAACAACCGAAATGAGGAGGTAGATGAGCTGTGATAGAGAGTCAGCAAAAGAATCAACGAAAGAGACAGAGAGACACAAAGAAAGAAAGAGAGCATGAAAGAGTCAAAAATGAACAAAAGATAATTTGCCACATTTAGATAGCTCACACTCACACTATCTGGAAGTGAGAAGATAAAATGTCTTAAAATGGATGAAGAATTGATGAAAAAAAAGCCAATGACTGCATGGCGTCTTGTGCGAATAAAATGATAAAAATGGTTTCACAAAGCTCAAATCTTTATCAGAAACGGATCAGAATGCTCTTTTCTAGACTAGTTTATAGCTTAAATCGAATCAAACTGCATGTAATAACAGCCTGATCAACTTCAGAAAACGATCAGAAATCAAAGAATAGTCGAAAGTTCTCATATAAATACAACAACACAATACAACTGCATAGTTAATAATATTTAATTTATACTAACTAGCTGTTCAACTAATATGCTATCAGAACCAATTCTTTTGTTTGTTTCCATACACACACACACACACACACACACACACACACACATACACATATACACAAGAAAAAAATGAAGATTTTGAGCGCAAAAATTACAAAAAAAGAATGATAAGATCGATAAATAGGGAGAGAACATGGGATGATTCAAAAAGAAATTCAGAGATCTGTGATATTTCCAAATCATCTGACTGTATCGAAAGCTGTCCGTCGATAATTCCCTTTCTACACCTCCATCTCCCTCCTACTTTCTCACCTTCTATTTCTCTCTTTATTCTTTTTTCTCTCTATATATACTATTTCACTCTCTTTCTCTCTATTTCTGTCATATAAGATATCCTTGCTCTCTCTCTAACCTTTCCTTTTCTCAATCCACCCCTCTTTACTACAATTTTACAAAAAAAACAATTCCGTCTCATTTCTCATCAAAATATAACATTCGATTGCCTTAACAGGCAAGAAAAACGACACAAACTTCATGTAAAAAAAGAATGATCAAACAAACTACAAAATATAAGAAGATAACCTAATATGGGCTCTGCGCCAACAACACCGAACGCAACGGCTGTTGGTGTAGCTGAGGAGACCTCGAAGCAGGTAAAGAGAAAAGAGACACACCTCCAACCCTTATGGCTCCGCCCTTTCTTTACAGAGTGGAGATACGCGGACCCATAAGAGATAAGATCAGAGACTAAACGATGGATGAATGAGTAACCGATAAGGATGGCCAAAGAGCCAAAGAGTCAAAATCCATTTCACCTTAAGCACAAAACAACAACAACAACAACAACAACAGGAATAGAGTAACGTCTGACTAGCAATGTGAGAAGCTTTCGTTTTCAGCCGTTTTAAAAGCAATTAAAACAATTTTGTGAGAGATGGGACATGCCAAGTAGCAGAAGCTCAACAAAATGATTTTTCTGTTAAGAAATACAATGATCCGACTCGACTGGCACAAATGATGAGGCTGTTATTCACGTGAAGCTCAGCAAGACTTAGCTCAACAGCCTTCTCCCACGCTCAGTCGTCAGTTCATTACGAACTATTTTTTAAGGCTTCATTGTGCATGAACAAATGAATGAAGTAAATGAAATGAGATTAAATGTGATTATTATTATAAGAATAGAATGCATTTTCACAACTTTCCTCTATGAAATTAAATAATTTCAGTTGATCGTTCTGTGAGCACTTCATCAGGCGTCAGCTGATCCCTCTCACAAAAGTCTTTGAGGAAGTAGCAAAAATATGTGTTTTATGAACACTATTTGCAACTTCCAAATGAACAAATTCAAATAACAAAATGACCAATGAAAAGAGTTTCAAAACATATTCAGATGAATATCAGACGTATTCTATAATTTACGAACAATTAGCGTTAAATGAAAAACGTCTAACTGATGGAAGTATACAACTGCAACAACTTCAACTACAACTACTCACTTGCAGACCAAGAAACAAAATGAATTGAAATATTCAAAATCTATTTCATTTTTAATTGCTAAAATCCAATCAATAAATGTATGAAATGGATTAAGCTCAATAAAGGACTCATAAACATACGCATAGACACACACATATACTTACATACGCAGTTTTACTCTATTACATGAAAATAATATTAAAGAATTTGTTAATAAAACAACACACATGAACGTTCTTTAATTATATTGATTGTTGTAACTATAACATATAGTTTAAACAATAAATAAAATGATAAACAGGGTGCGGCGGCTTAGGGTACAAAGGGCAACCGATCTGCACGCGCGCAAATGTTTAAATGATCTTACACGTGACTCACGTGAATTTGTATTCATCGTGCGACATATGTTAATTTTCTGAGAATTTTTTTTCTTTTTCTCGGAAAATTATTTTTTAAAGAAATTAAAAAATGGAATAATAGAAGAAAATTTAAAAAAGATTTAGATGGATTGTAGTGGCTTATTGAGAATGATATAATGAAGTGTAGTTATTCAAATGAAGAAAGATGAGAGAATGAGAGAGTGAAGAATTCAAAAGATCCGAGATCAAACGCTCAAAGTGAGTGAGTCAATAAACAGACTGTTTTATTAAATTTTATGTAAAATATATATTTAAACATCTATTGATTATTCATTTCTGATTTAAATAAGAAAAGAAAGATAGAGAGAGAGAGGGATAAAGGAAGAAGCAGAGGATAAGGGATGATGATATTGTAATGATGAGAGACATGTGTTTTTAATAGAATAATTAAAATAACTTTTTAAATAAGGAATATAAGCTTAAGATGATGTATAGCAGAAGCTGTGACTGAAAAAGCTAATAAGAAAAATAATTTTTTTTTATCTAAACGAATGGAATAATTCAACAAATTTTATGGGTTTTATAGCAGCAGTTGACCACTGATGGACACTATACTGCATTAGGAGAGAATGAGAGATAGAGAGAGAAAGAGAGAAATGAGTTTAAGAGAGTAATTGAAAGATAAAAAGAGAAAAAGAGAAACATGTGATGATTTGAAAGATAAATCGACCCATATGGTCTAAAGCTACAGTTACATCTTCACATGTTTTTATAAGAAAATGTATCTTTTTCATTTCAACAATTGAAACAAACACTCAAAAGATTTCTTTTTAGAGAATTGTCATCATTCTTAGATCCATACGCTATCGTCTACTCTCTTTATGCTTCCTCAATTCACTCTTTCATACATTCACAGAGAGAGAGAGAGAACGAAAGATGGAGGGACGGCTTCATATGTGAAGATTTGGCGCTCTTTTTTTTTGTTTCTTCTGGTCTTTGCCTTTTCTTTCTTTCCTTATTCTCATCATCTTCTTCTTTCACTTCTTCTGCTCCTTTTTTTCCATTTTATTCGTCGCAAAACACTACAAGACGGATTGGAATTGAGGAACATAAACAGCCAAACGGAACTGTCTTACTTCTTGTGGATGTTGTGTAAAAAGATTTTTTGGAATTTTTCTTTCAATAACGACGACATTCAGATTAATGTGTGTATGAGAGATGAGGAAAAGCGTAAATATGGAGCAAGCAGACAGCTTTTGTGATAAAAAAGTTTTGGAAAAAACCGGAAGAGCACAAAATGATTTCTGGTTTTTTTTTTCAAAAAAAGAAGAATTTCATTGAAACAATCAGAAGAGACAAGACTTTTGTTCGAATGTTTTTCCTTTTTTATAAAGTTCAACTTACCTTCCAGAATGATGACGTCGGATTTCAAAATCCTGACTTGGTCGAAGAAGTTCGTATTGTTCACCAACTTCTACGTAAACCTATAAATACCATATTAGAGGGGTTTAATACAGTTGTATAAGAAAATGTTTTTTTTTGTAATAATCGTATATAATTATTGAACTGTATAATCCGAATGAATCTTCTGTTCGTGCTCCTATCACACGATGTTCAAGGAGCCGAAGAGAAAGTGATGAGAGAGATAATTGGAACGGTAAGAGGTAATCAGCTTCGTTCAGTGGCCACAAAGAGAAAAAACACTCAGAAGGGGATGGAAATCATCAAAATCATGAAATTGGCAATTCGTGAATGTTTCAACCCGTTTATCAAATATTCGGTTTGAAAGAAAAAAATATTTTCGAAGGAAATGCAGAAAGAGAGAGAAACAGAGAGAGAGTATATGATAGAGAGAGTGTGATGAATGAGAAATGGAGGGAATGAGATTTAAGATTGAAAAACAGCTGAAAACAGTTCCAGATAGTGATTTTTATGGAATTTTTCAAAATTACAGTCATTGAGAACTTTGACACCTTGCTTACAAGGTACATTCAGCAGAGAAGTTGAACCGGAGAGAGAATGAAAGGTGAACGAGAAACAAGTGAATGGAAGATGAAGAGAGCGAACTAGAGAGAAAGAAAGAGATTAGTTGTTATCTTTAAGACTGATTAAGAGGAACAAAAGGTTTTGAAAGCACTTGGAAAAGCATTTTGTTTTTCCATAAAAGACAATCAAACTGTAAGGAATGATTTTAGTTTAAAAAGCGATTGAACTCTTGATGAGAAGGATCGCATCAGAAAATCAACAAAATGCATCAGCATTACAGTTGAAAAGCCCACGAGTGTCATGGACATGAAGCAGATATCGTTTGAGGAGAATGTGGAATCTGTATGTGCGTGTGTGTGTGAACGCAAGAAATAACAAAAATGAGAATGCGAAACAAAACAGTTTTCAGGTTTGTGCTTCTTGATCTGATTATTATGGATTGAGAGGAGATGTGATAAGTCAGGGTTGAAAACTAAAAAATGAAATATTTGCAAATGGATGAACACAGACAAAAAAAAATTTCTTTTTTCTCTCTCTGTCTTCTGGCTGCTTTGTTCATGACGTCACATTAAAAGAAGGAAAAGCTGTGAGTTCTCAGCTGAATTCATAAAACACACACATAGATACATAGACACACACACACACACACATCATTCTGTGAAATTAAGCTGAAATTCAATGATGAACATTTTCTTTTGGGATAATAGAGTAGTGTCGACAACTCGCAGCTTCTTCTTTTTACAAATAATTCATACGTAATCATCAATTTTTAGGCCCTGAAGGCATCGTTAAACATTCAACTGAACACGTTCCAACAGTTTTTGAAGAACTTGCCGTACCAAATGACTGGTTGGGCTCGTCTTGATCGTCGATCATACATACACATACATACACAATTTGTGAGTGAAATATTAAAAGAAAGGAGTTGTAACATGGACCTGAGCCAAAGGGAATACAACGAAAGCAGAATTACTTTTTTTTTCTTTAATGTTTTCAAACAGAGGAATAATGTTTTGAAAATGAAGAAAGTATTGAAATGCTATGAGATTTCATGTAAACAATGAGAATAAGGAGAGAGAAAGAGATAGAAAGTGAAAGGCTAATCATAAACAATCTCTAAACAAAACTCTTACAACTACTCTCTCAGTCATCCTTTCAACTTAAGTCTCTCTCATTCTTTCTTTTTCACTCTATCTTTCTAAAGATGGCAGCAAGAAATGGATAGAATACGATCAGCAGCTCTTTTTAAACGAAAAACTGAAATGTGCACGTCAGCCACGTGCGTACATCACGTGTGGCTTCACGTCGAAAAACAAAATAAAAACAAAAAAATAATAAATTAAACAGTTTGTAAGTTGTACACAACGACAGCTTCTACGTTTCATTTTTTTATTTCACAAGCATTCTACCTCCTTCCACTTCTATCTCTCTTTCTCTGTCACCCTCTCTCCGAATGATAAAAAAGGATTATTTTGATGACGGCTACCGTCTGCTGGCTTTTATTTTGAATTTAAAAAAAAATAAAATGTTGTAAAAAGAAACATTTTGATCTGAGTTCATAATTCATATGTAGAATGGATGGAGAAGAAGATGCAAAAACAATCTGGGTGGTCTATTTTCCCAAATAATTCCTGTTGTTCATTATACTACCGTTCCAATTCCACCTTAGTCTGCACCTTTTCTCATCAACACCAATCTTTCTCTTGTTAGAGTTCTTATTCTCTCTTTCTCTCTCTGTACATCTGATTTTCTCTCTATACCTGATTCTCTCTTTTTATCGTTATTTGCCTCTTTTTACCTTTATCTGTTCTTATACTGTGAAAAAAACTGAAAAGCACGTGAATAGAATGCTGAAGAAGCATGTTCTCACAGGGTTCAAGTACACACTGAATGAAAACGTACAAACGTCCATAACTCTCTGTTTAAACGGATATTTTAATGCGAATTTTTACAAAAAAAGGGACTTAGAACAACTGATAAAGTGCTCGCTGGACATATCATCTCACTAGAATGATCAGATGAAGCTTAGAGTTCATTGAGATGTCAAAACTATCATTTGTTCTGTTTGTGTGTATTTTTATACAGCTTAAGAGGTTAAGGAACAAATATTTCAAATTCTCAAAGAGATTTGAATAGTCTGATTAGTCGTTATCAAGTTTTCAATATTTTTCTCTCTTTTTACATTTGAATAAGGAACTTGTGCATGTGAGATAGAGAGAGAGAGAGAGAGAGATCTTGGAAGGGAGCGGTCATGAACGTTGATGGAGAGACCAAAATTTGACTTTGAATGTTAAGGTAATTCATCAAAAATAATAAGATAGAGAGAATAAAGAGAGAATGTGTGTGTCAGATGATAGAGAGAGAGGGAGAGAGAGAGAGAGAAAGAATATATAGAATATTGATAAAACGATAGAGGTAAAAATGAAAATGTTGACAGTTGAATAAGTGAAAATTGATAATTGAAAATCAATAGAATAAAGGGGTCTTCGTTTGGTCAAAAAGAACTGGATAATCTTTTCCAAATAAGGAAATCAATAAACATCAATAAACGATTAAGCTGAAGAAAAGAAGAAGCTTTAATCGCTTTACTTCGTTCAACCGTTTCCTTGCAGCTCATCCGGCTTCTTCTTCTTCTTCTTCTTCTCTTTCTCACCTTCCATCCTTCTTTCTCTCTTCTTTTATCATTTTTTTCTCTTCCTCTACTTCTAAATTTACGTTTTTGTGCTTCTCCTTCTGTTCAAAGGTTATGATGAGAACAGAGTTTTACAATTTGTCGTATAGTTTTTTCTTGAATTTTCCATTTTCTCGTATTCTGTTCCCCCTCTTCAAACCTTTTCAAAAGTCTGAGAAAAGTCACATGACGGGACATTGAGATGCCCAAGTGACCACATACATCTTAATTTCAAACATTTTTACGAAAAAGTTCTTTGAAGTCTAGTTGCCATCACTGGGCTCTCTCACACATGCCGTCTCTCTCTCTTCTTATGCTTTCTTTTACTTTCTTTCAGATAAAAAAAAAATATTTTTTTCTTCTCACTAAGTAACAGATAGATTGACTCCAATAAACCAACAGCCGATGACTCTTCATGCTCTCTCCACATTTCTCACTCTCTATCCATCTCATAACATGTTTTTCCTATTTTGGAGATCAAAAAGTTACCAATTTTATTACAAAACTGCAGACAACGAAAAAAAAATTATTTTTGGGGGTCATAAATGAAGGAAAATTCAAAAATTTTTTGAGTGGAAGAAAAAAAAATTTATTTGTTTGATTATGTTTTCGAGTCGCCTCCAAAAATGGCTGATTGAGGTTGATAACTTGGAGAGAAGCAACGAGAGAAGAACGATCATCTCTCTCTCTCTCTCTTGCTACTCACCTCCTCTCTTTATAACTTCATGGCATTTTTTCTACAAGTTCTCGTCTGAACCTTCTCTTCCTCTTTCTCTCTCTCTCTCTGTCACCCTCTATCATACTCTCTCTCTCTCTCATAAACTTCAAACAATCTTTGTTCATGAAAAACAAATTTTTAACTTATTTCAACTACTCAAAGATCCTTAATTTAAAAAAAAAATATTTTTCGCAAACTTTGCAATTAACAAGACTTTCTCATATAAAATAAAAACAAATAAGATGGAGTGTGCTTGATTGGCTTAAAATATCTTTTTTTTTTCCTTTTTTATCAAAAAAAAACAAAATCATTTTCCCATGCAGTGCTCATGTACCAGAAGAAGGTGGTGATAAGAGATTGACGTCAAGCTGATGAACTGATGTATAACGGCATTGAATGCTTTACAAGAATTGAAAAGCGCGTGACCTAATCAGTCCAATTCAAAAAGGAACTAGACAATGGAAAGTCATGAATATGAGAGAGAAAAAAAGAAAAATCTCATATCAAATGTGATAAACTATCATCTTTCATCCCTAAATGGCACAAGACATAAACGAAAACTTATCAACTAGAGGCATTGATTAAATGCAATTTCTGGAGAATGAACATAGAAATAGAATGCACAAATGATAGACAGCGATTCTTGAGCTCAATTGAATAGGGAGAAAAAAAATTTTTTTTCCTTCACTTCTTGTTTCTGCAGAAGTCACGGAAGAAGTTGTGCAGAGGAAACACAAAGAAAGATTCTGATCGTGTTCTGTAATTTGAAAACAAAAATATTGAGGTTGATTAGGCTTTCGTTTCCAGCTTACTTCCCTCTTGTATCAATCACTGTCCCTCTCTGTTTGCCGCCTTCTCTGCATCCCTTGTGCCGTTTCACTCTTTGGATATTCTTTCGATGAGCAAAAAAAAGCCAATTATCTCAGATTTTAATTGGTATTTTCGATAAAAAAAAAATAGAGTCAAAAGGAAGAAAATTTAATGAACTTTCATTTTTCTTTATTCTTCCGTTTACCACTGACGGTCTAAGAGCATTCGTGAGATCAAAATGTCTTACTCATATCAAAACGTTTGCCTCGCCTAATCCCCAGCACCTCCTGTTATCATTTTATCACACAAAATTGACAAAAATAGATTGATCTACCGTAACACTTTTATCAAATACGGTAGAAGTTTATTTTTGAGAAAAAAAAAGATAAAAATTGAATAATCAACCGATTAGCTGATTGCGCTTCATAAGTTTTATCAGATTTTCTTCAAATTTTGGCTTTCATTCAAAAGAGATAGAGAGAAGATGATAGAAAGCAAGTTTGAGGTAGAAAAAGAAGAGAGAGAGAGAGAAAGATAAATGAAGAGATAGATAGAGAGAGTTCAACGACACATCAGAAGCAGCTTCCGGCTCATTCAGATTAAAACCGATCCCTTATACTATCAAGATGAGTTTTGTAATGAAATAGGCCAACATTGAGTCAATAGGTCCTTGCTTCTGAGTTCAATTCGGAATAGATGTTTTTTTTTTTAAAGTTGTAACCTCCACTGAACAGTTTATTTGAACTTTCAATGTTTAACCAAATGATTGTCTGGTTTTTTTTTTGTTTTATAAAATATATCTTTTGAAGAAAAAGAAAATATTTTGTTCTAACACTTACTTGTCCCTTGGTGACAACATAGAGATATTTCGGCTGCACTAATGCTGATCTGCCGGCTGGAATTTTGACTTCAACACACAAATCAGCTATGCGATTAAGCTCATGATCAGCGCAACTGGAGAAACGTTGAGACCTAAAAAAGTAATAACGTGTAAGCTTATGAAAAATGAAATAAGATGGAGGAGGTTGAGATTCTGAAGAGGAATATTCGTTTACCATTTCAAATGACGTTTAATAGCTGTTCGTCTTTCATGAGCTGTTTCAACCATGATGGTATGGAAAACACTTCGTTCAATTGCCCATAACTTGCATGGCCATATAGCTGCAAGTAAATAAAGAAAATATTTTTTTTATTTATTCGTGAAAGTAAAAAACACATCAACCGCTCTGCTTTCTTCAAATAATTGCAAAATGACATTAGCTTAGCATTGACGTGTAGCTCCACGTGTTTCAAGTTCATTAACATACCTCGGACTGTAGCTGTACGTTCAGAGTGATGCAGAATAGCCAATTCTCCAAACAGTGCACCAGCTTCCATTGTACGAATAAACTTGTTGTCTTTTAAGACTTGAACAGATCCTTCTGTAATGAAAATAGAAAAGCTGGTTAATGAGCTATTTTGATGTTTAATACCTTGGATGACATACATGGTATTACCAAGATCTCCTTGTCGGATGATGGTCGCCCCTTGGGGAACCTGAAATATCAAGAACGACATAAAGAAAGTGTTTGTGCTCTTGTTTTGCTCTTTATGTCCTTTCTTTAGGTTCATTTTTCATTTTGAAATGTTTTGTAAGAAAGCGAAAGAAGACGAGGATGAGCAGAAGTCAAAAAAAAGTTTTTTTTATCTATTTGAAACAGAAAAAAACCTCAATTGGAAACATTGAAGAAGCAACACGATCAATCTGATTCGAATCAAGATTACTCAAGAAGGCATTGGAACGAAGTGCATGTTCGATATTCTCAAAAGCTCTGAAAATAAAAAAAATTTCATCTGATGGAAATAGCCAAGTGAAGATGCAGCTTCTTGGTTTTTTTTGATGTTGTGGCAGGAGAGTAAATGAATAGAACCATACCTTACTGGGATGTAACGTGAAGTGCGTGAACGAAGGAAATTTGAACGGAAACGCATTTCTGACTTATTTTTTTCTCAATCAAAATATTCAAATTTAGCTTCTTCTTTTTCTCTCTTCTTTATACTCTAGCTCACACACACACACTCTCTCTCACTCTAACTCTCACACAGCTTTTTCTATCTTTTTTTCTGGATTTATTTAGGTGATGGAGAAAATATAAATCTCCAAATGAAATTGTCAGAAGTGATGGACGACTGATGGCGACGTCCGTAATACTCAGAATGTTCTGTCACTTGTACTCTCTGCAAGCAATGGGGAGGACGAGCTGATGACGTCGGAAAACCGTTGACGACCGTTCAACGTCTCGCTGACGGAACGCAAAATGAGATGCAGAGGGGGAAAAGCTTAATTTGTCTATTCCGTTTGAAGGTATCTCTGCTGCTAAAACGGATAGCAACTTGCATTTTATGCTTTTTCTTCAGCTTTTTTGCAAAAAATGCTCTTTCTCAGATTTTTTTTCTCTGCTTGCCTCCTCTTCTTGCAAGCTATTTCCTAGATGAAAGAGTAAGTAATCTGTATGCTCGTCAATTTGGATTATAACTTTAAAACGAATTAAATAAATTCTTCTCTTTTTCCTTCAATTTTTATCATTCTTCTCGGTTCATAGCTAGTTGTAACTTGCATTCCTTTCCTCTCCTATACATACTTCTTCTAAGAACGACCGCTAACTGGATATAAGTTGTAGAAATGAAGAGAAAACATTTTTTCTCCAGCTTTGACCTTTAAGCTCATTCCATCCGAAAAGTGTGTGCAGTAGCTTTACTCTGACTAACGTTTCGCTACTTTCACGAGGAAGTTTCCAAAATGGTTTTGTTATGCTTGTTCGAAGAACATCATGGTCGAGGTGTTTCAACCTGACCGATCAAGTTGTTTATTTTGCTTTGAATAAATTATGTTTATACTTAGCTTAGTTCTAAACGAACGAGAAGAGAGAGAAAGGGAAAGAGTGAGGAGCAATAGATGCAAATGAGAGAGGGAGAGAAACAGTTAATCCTTTATCACTTGGAACACTTTGTTTTCTTTTTAATGTTATTTTTTTGTTGAAAAAAAAGGATTTAAACAGAAACTACGGTGAGGAAATGAAGAAAGAAGGCAATACTTACTCATCGCTTTTGCCGACAACACATGCTGGCTTCGAAGCATTTTCGGCTTCAGATGAGACAGCTGTTTTACGTGAATGATTACTATTACGGAATGAGTCCAGTTCCTTAAATTGCGTGATAATTGAATGCCATACCTACTGATGCATCTTACCCGACGAAGGTTTTCAATTATCTCATCACGAATTTCAATTTCTGTCAGCAGCTTCTCACGAGATAAGTACTCCATTGTTGATTTGACAGTTCAAACTTGGATTGTAAAAACTCTGAAGTTTATAAACTTCATTGTGAATTATATATATTATGAATATTTCAATTTGTAAAAGTGAAGAAATGAATAAATGACAATAGAGAGAGAATGAGTTACGGATAGAGAGAGAACAAGAGAGTGAAATCAAGGGAGGGACGAGGGAGAGACGAATGGGTAGAGAAAAAAAGGAAATCACAGAGTTCGCCCAGAGGGATATTGGTGGAAAATGGGTGTGGATGTTTGAAAATTCAGAAGAAAATCAAATTAACTTCAAACTTTCACTAACTGTGTCTTCAAACAGCTTTTATGGAAAACAAACTATAGATGAAGCATTGCAAATTTAAAAGCTCAAGTCATGGAGTTTGTTTTCCTCCGGACTCTGGACTCCCTTCCTCTCCTCTCCCAACCTCCAAAAAAAATATTTTTATTAGGGAAAAAAAAAGAAGAAAAAAGAAAAGAAGGACTTCCTCCTCTCACTTGGAATGATAGGATGATCACAAATATAGAGAAGAATTATAAATTCTATTGACAACTTTGAAATAAACTGAAGATTCAATTACAATTTCTCACGAACAGCTACTTTGCTCAAAGAACTAAGTGTGTGCCTGCCTTCTTTGGAGATATGAATCTCTTTTTATCTTGAACAACCTCTGTACCTTACTTCCCACCCCTTTTTCTCTTTTTTCTTTCAGCTCTCTTCAGTCTGATTTTTGTTATCCCAATCCCTCACTCACACAATAACAAAAGAAGAGATTGAATTTTTAGAAAAATAAAATAAAAGTTTAAGTTATTATTAATTTATCCTACTTCCCTTCATCTTTCCCATTTTCATTCTAACTCTCTCTCTCTCTCTCAATTTTCTTCTCTCTGTCTCTCGCAATCAAAAAGAGACGAATAAAGAGAGAAAATAATGACAAATATTCTCTGAAAATAGAAATATTCTCTCATGCTTCTATTTGAAAAAATTGAAAGGAAAAATCAGTTTAGAATGAAAGCTGAGGTTATCTTCCGGGAATGAAGCTGAGAAATGAAAAGAAAAAAAGGAATTCCTAAAAGTTCATTCAGATAGCCGAGAATGACACATTCAAATGACAAAAGTGTGATCAAACAAGATTTATGCGAACTATCACAGAAATATATATATATATATATATAAAGATTCTTCATTAACTATATAGCATAAGCTTCAAGCAAGAAAGTTGGTTTGAGAGGGAAAAGCCTATAAAATTCCCAAAGGATATGTAAGATCTTTGATTTTTTTGTTAAAAATGTGAATAATTAGCAGATGTTTGATGAAGACAAAATACATTTAAGATAGAATTTGAGGTTTTCTCATCAAAAAATTTGAGTTGAAAATTGATTATAAAAGCTCGGAAATAGAGTATGAGCTGAGAGCTCAAGCTTTCACATCATGCATCATCCTTGTTGAAGCTTATCCGCATAGTGTTCCTACTTGATTGTTTCTCTGCCAATCAATGCTGATAGTTAATACGAAAAATATTCTCAAGAAGGAGGAAGCAAAAAAAAAAAAGAAAGTGAAGAAGAAAGAGGAAAAAAAAATAAATTCGAATGACGACGTTGAAATTCGCATTTATGGAATTGTGAGTGGCCGAGCATCGGCTCTTAGAATCTCCGGAAAACGACATGAAGCCGAAAATGAGATGACACACAACAAACGTCAACGAGAGTCTATTCTGCCACAAGTGATTTTTCAACTTTTACATTTTGAAGCTTTTTGTGAAAGATCATTTAGTTAATATAATATACATAGATACATATATGGTGTATGATGATTGGGAGAACAGAAACCACAAAACGGCCTTTTTCGTTGTCGTTTCAAGTCAATCCGTTTCTAAGGCAAATAGGCCTCTTAAAATACTTTTTAAAAGAAGCATTTCTAAATGAAAGCCCAGTTAATGTCATAAGATTTTTGAAAGTAAAAAGGAGTGTGAAAGACAATAAAACTGAAATTCAGCCCCTGTCCCTTCAGAAGAGACTTCTTGTGAAGAGAAAAGACGAAGAAAAAAAAACAAAAAAAAAATTTTTTTTCCGAACAAAAGGAAGCAATGCAGGTAAGAAAAAGAGAAAAATAATATTAGAATTCACGCAAAAGAGAAAAAAAAAGGAAAAAAAATGACAAAAATTTTTAGAGAGAGAAAATGAGTGAAGAAAAAAGAGAAAATTTCTTTTTATTTTTCTTCGTTTCAAGCCTTCACGATGTGAAATGGAGGAAGGGAAGGAGAAAAATTTGAATTTTTCGACACAATAAGAAACATATTGTTATGAATATTCTGACCCTGTTTTATCTCACAACCTCCTTTCCTCCTCCCTTTCTACATCTCTGTCTCATTTCCGTCTCTCTCAAAAATTCGTATCATATTCCGCACTCTCTCTTAACTCCTCTTAGTCTCATTTCCCCTCTTCTCTTAGTTCTTCTGAGTCTTTTTTTCGTTTTTCTCTCACATCTTTTTAACATCTTTCTCTCTCTTAACTCTTCTTTGTCTCTCTTTCTTTCCTCTTCATTCATTTATCTACCTTCGTTTCCATCTCTTTTCTCATTATTTACTGTCTGCCATTTTATTTTTTCTCATTTACATTTTACTTGGAAAAAAAAATACAAATGAATATATAGTGACTTCTATTCTCTTAATTATTTAATATTATATAAATTTAAATTTTTTTTTGCTCACTCTCTTGTTTTATTATTTTCTCCAAACAATGGCTTTTTCCGCAAATTAGCATAAAAGTACGGTAATTGATTTTCACGCAATTCTCTTTCACGTCATTTTCATTTTAACTTCAAGCAAATGCACTGAACGGTTGATTTGAGCTTCATCTCTCACCTTCTCTCCTTCTCTCTCTATCACAGCAATTCCTCTCTACTCTTCATGCTCTTTCAACTCTTTTTTTTTGCTTTTCTGCTTGTTTTAAAAAATTAATGTTAAAAAACGTAAAAAAATAAAAAGAAATTTGTAACAAAAAAAAAGAAGGAAAGAGGGAGAGTAGAAGACAACATAGTCATCTATGCCCTCAGGGTTATTCCAATATTTGGAATGAATGAAATGAAAATTTTCTCACAAAAATGAAATCGAATCCAAGTTTTTCTAAAAAAACTAAAAATCTTTGCGATTCAAGGATTTCGAAAAAGAGACAATTTCTTGTGTAGCCAGTAGCAGCAGCAGCAGCAGTAGAAACATTGCTTGTCACCACTACAAAGATTGTATGAAAAAGAAATAAAAACATTGAAAGAGAATGATGATGCTATAGGTTGATGAAGGGAGGGGGGAGATGGCTGGGTACTACTACATCACCACAGCGCTTAACCATGAATTGTATAAGAAAATTTAAAATATTATTCAAATAATATAATATACAATGTAAATTTTTGAATAATGAGAATGATTGAATATTCATATTTAAGCTCAGCTAATTATCTCATTTTTGAACATTTTTTTAAATAAAACATTATATTTTACAAAAGGATATTGAGAAGGGGGCTGAGCGAGAGCTTATGAAGAATAAGCAACCTAAAAGTATTCCGAATAAGCTTTAAAGAGAAAAATGAGAAAGAAAGACAGAGGGGGAGAGAGAGAGAGACAAAAACAGAGATTGACAGGGAGATGAAAAGAGAAATGTTGTAGCAAAAGACAGGAAAGAAGGGTGTGAGGAACTCTTGACAGATGAAAAAGAGCATTTGCAAGCGGAAATGAAGAAAATGGTCGGCTTTCAAAGAAAAATATTTTAATTTTGTATTTTTTTTTTTAAAATGAGATAAAAATGTAAATTTGGCATTGCAAGAGAGCAAGAGAAGCTAATTATGGAAATATATTGATGAGATAATTAAAAGAAAAATCTTACTTTCATTTCTTTTTTTTTATATTTTCATTGCAAATTGATGCTTTTAAAAGTTCAAAGATGACCATAAATTCTCTCACATGTATGTTTCCATCACGTGAATATGAGGGAAACCTCCTTGTCTCAAAACAACCATCAATTTGAGGGATTCTAATATGAATTTTTGAAGCAGAAATAAAAATAACAACTTCCTTTCCCTTCATTCATTCGGTAGCCTATGTCTATGATGAATGTTCAAAAAATTAAAAGTTCGATGAAACACAAAATTTTTGTAACCGGGATAATCAGATTTGCGTTTTTTCTTCTCTCTCTCTCAAGCTCTTATTATCGTCATGGTTATACTATAGATAATCTATTTCTCTTTTCATTTATCTATATCAAACGTTTTCTATCTTCTCTCGTCTCTCTCTATAACATATGATGTGTAACCTCTTCTTCTCCTTTTTTTTGGCTAAACTTCAAAGGTTTACGTTCTAATAGTTTTCATTCACTTTTCTATCCGAAATGCTCTTGTCAGGTACGGCCTTCATCCTTCTCCTGACTTTGTCGTTTCCAACGACAGAAGCTCAAGTGAAGTTTGAAGCTTCTTTCTTTGTTCACATCTATAACTATGCTGGATATCAAAAGCTTTTTAATGTAAGTTACACTTTTATTTTTTTGCTACATAAACTGATACAGCTTGCCAAAGGGCTCAATGGCGATTCCAACTTAGCAGCACGCAAGAAAAGAATGCAGAATTGGCATAAAAACAACTTTGTTAGTGAAACTTCAGTGCATGAGTAAAGTCTGTCTTACAGGGAACCATGAGTACAAAAAGTTTCGCCGATTTCGATAACAAAACGTTAGTTTTGAATCAAGCCCTGCAGTTTTTGGAGTACCGTGAAGCAATCTCGAAGTTCATCAAAAACTGCGCAACACCAGTCTTAACCAAAGAGTATGGAGCACCTTTATCGAAAAAAGTATTTTTCATATTCTTTCATCAAATATCTTAATCATTCAGATTACGGACCGTTTCTGGATTTTGGATCGAATGTATGACGGAATACATCATATGGTGGCTATGGTTGATTCCCTACAAATGATTCACGGAGAAGTGCTCAATTTTGATAGTTTCTCATAACCTATCCTAACTTCAGGTGCCAGAAGCTAAGAGAGATGGTTTATTCTCGATGAGCTATACTTTGGAAGATGAATCACTCAAGGATAACAGCAAGGGTGGAAGAATCTTATTGGATTATTTACCACATATGTTATGTAGATACCCTTATATGGGTGAGATTCCTCCCGCTTTTGGAAAATAATATTGATTTGTAATGTTATAAGAATAAACGTTTAAAGGAATATACTGTTCATATACTCATTTCATATATTGAAAGATAGGAGGTTCACATCATAACGACTTTTGTCGCATCTACAGCGTAATTGCAACATACATACATGTATGTAGTTATCCTTTGGTAGTAGACGTGGCAAGTGGTTACAGTTCATTGGTACAAACTATATTCATATAATACCAATAAAGACATAAAGTATAATCTATTGTATTATATAGATTAACTGTTACTCCAATCAAAAATCTCTTCCATTATGAACTTCCAAAAAAAATTTTCATTCTGCAGTTGTTTAATACAGCAATGAGGCCAACATTTCTAATTTTTGGTTTGGTCATCATACTGACATGTGCACCTTCGTTGAATTGTCAAACGTTCCATCCAACATACTTTCGTAAGTTCTTACTTCATGCTACCTGGGCTAACATTCAGAAGGTTTCAATCAACTTTCATTTTTATTTCTTACTTTATTAATACAGTTATCTCAAAACTTAAATAAGGACAAAACATTGGCTCAGCAGATAACAAGACTCAAAAACTGGACTTCAAAAAATTTTGTATTTTCTTGATTATTTTAGTGTTTATTTATAATAATTCTTGTCCAGGGCACCGTCAAAGTGAAGTCGAACACATTTTATGACAATCGGACATATGCTCTAGAGAGACTCACCGAATTTGTTACCATGCGCTCCTACTTGAGACCTCTAATTAACACTTTTGTTAAAAATCAATTGACTACTGAGATTGGATCGTCAGATGCACAAAAGGTTCACTTCGGTTAGCCCATATCAAAAATATTCAAATTTCAGGTTGTTAATGCGTATTGGAGACTTGATCATTACGAAATGGGAATAAACCCTAGAAACGCCATGAGTCAGATAGAAAATGGAGCTCATAGTTTTGTAAGGAAGAGCATATCAGATTGAAATGAATAATAAATCTTCATTGCAGGTGGCCGAGAAATACAAAGATAAGATACGAGATATACTGTATGTAATTCAGAACAAGGCTTTGGAGAACAATGATAAGTGGAAATACTCAGACGCTTTCTACTTCAATTTGAACACGCTCGAATACATAGCCGACATGAATACAAAAAAAGGATTCAATTTCGAATTTCCGGGATAAGACATGATTATTTTATGTTCAAAGTTAATTGGCTCCTTATTTGGTTACGACAGCCGGTTGTAGAGCACATGCTTCTCCAATTTTTCCAATACAAACTTAAAATATTGTTTTTTTTTAATTTCTAAAACAGAATATACTTACTACTCATATCTTTCAAAATAGAATGGATTACTAAGAATTTTCGTCAAGTTATGCAAGGTTGACAGGTCCAAATCTGGCAAGTCGTACATTTTCTTTAAAGTATATGATCATCTTTTTGTAAAATCTTCTTTGAAACACCTTAAAGCTGTATTCCTGAAACCAAACCGGCTGCGTTCCCAGAAGATTGGCTTTCATTATATCCGCCGAGTAAGTCTCAATATCTTCAATCTTTGATATTTTTCATTATTTTCTGTTCAAAATAGTTCAAACTTTGAATTCCTCATTCATTTTATAAGTTCTAAACGCAGGATTTTGTCCCGGAAATGTTGAAAATGATGGAGAAACAAATGCAGAACCAAATGGTTTGCTTCCATCACGATAAA
The DNA here is from genome assembly GCA_943334845.2 of Auanema sp. JU1783. Taxonomy (NCBI): domain Eukaryota; kingdom Metazoa; phylum Nematoda; class Chromadorea; order Rhabditida; family Rhabditidae; genus Auanema; species Auanema sp. JU1783. The sequence continues at coordinate 525,188 of CALQYR020007479.1, read as the reverse complement.
CCTCAAAATTCTAACGTGTTAAAGAACTTAATGAATGAAGCTTACAGTAAATTGGTCATGATGGGTGTGCCCGTATAGTTCACCTTCTATAGTATTACTGAACCTACAACACCATCGGCATACAATAAAAGCTTTAAAATGAAAACCTTCGAACAGTCTTCAGGAACATGTTTGCCCATCCTCGTAGGCAAGTTCCCACAGGTGGGATATGACCGATTATATGAACCTTCAAACGATTTAAGCCATAACAAACTTCTATTAACAAACCTTTTCTTGATTTTTCTCAGAATCAGTTAGCTCTTCAATCAACCACTGGATAACTCCATCAGGATCGACGAGATCCGTATATATTAAACTAAATAAAAACATTTTTCTCTGAAACCAAGTAAGACTTACAAATTGAGATCGGAACAGTAATTATTGTTTATAAATATAAGTTTGAGACCAGGAAATGGTTTAATAGAGTAACTTCCTGTTCTGAAACATTTTCCAAGATATGAAATTAGTTGAACAGAAAAACAACTCCAAAATGGACGATGAAGAGTTTTCAGGTAAGAGGGGTTCCATAATTGTTTTCAGGGCTTTATATACTTCATCTCTGGCATTTGTGGAGCTGTTTGTTAAAATAGCACTTCTCTTCGATGGAAACCTTATGGAACAGAAACTTTTGCAAAATAAAGAAAATGAAATAAGAACGAATCTGATGGGTCACCCTCATGATTTCCAATTGTCACGTATAATGGCGTGTTAGGGAAGAAATTCTTGATTGTTTCAGTAGTATTTATGAAGCGTTCTACAACTCTCTTATAATCTCCGTCCCATATCGTATGAACATCATAATCACCGGTAAGAATGATATAATCGATCTGAATATTCTCTAGATTTCTGATATGACTAATTTGAGTACTCTGCTAATATTTTGTCTGATATAGTCGAGAGCACTCTCGAAAAGTCTGTAAGGCGGATCACAATGCATTGGCATCCCCCACTTACCTGCAGGCATCTTAATTTCTGAAGTTGTTATAGTTGATCAGACAATTTCATGGTAACTAATTCGACTAACCATTAGAAAGCGAACTATTGTCTTGTCTGCAACACAAAAGAATTTGTCCCAGAGTTTGCCTTGTTTGACAATCAGCTTCTGATCCTTCGGCATAGTCCATGTCAATATGAGGATCAGTAAGGTGTAAAACATTATACTCTTTCTTCTCCTCAATCTTATTATTCTTTCACAAGATATTGAACGCAGGAACCTGATAAATATGCGGACCCTCAGTAATTTCAACTTCATCAGGCAACTGTAAATTCCATAAATGATTGATCTGTGACTTGTCTTGGGTGCAGCCCAAAACAAATTGCCCACACACATCAGCATGAGTTCGCAATACTACTATTATAGCACTCACGATTTGATGCTCAAAAATCAGAGAGACTTCATACTCTAGAAGATTATCTTACCCCGAACTCATCTAAGAGTTTGTGGCACAAATCGTTTGGAGTCACCAGAACACAGTGTTCCCTGAAATTTAACCAATTTTGATCATTGCTTCCAACTACCTGATCATTCCAACCAAATCATCATTATTTGTGGTGGTCAGCAACCGAATCCTGAATCTTATGCTAAGAATTTGGCAAAACCCACAAAACGCTTTATTATCTTCAGAATCTTTACCTAACATCGATAAGAAAGAAGCCTAAATCGTCATTGCAAAGAATAATTGCCTTAAATTTCACCTGGATGCACAATGGAAAGATGAGAATGAATACTAATGACTTGTTAAGGTCGCATTTCATGATTTCAAACGAATGTGTGTTGCTTCTTTCCTTTTATTCTTTCAGTGTCTTCATGATTTGCATATTTTGTTTTCTGGGAGCTCCAGCTTTCATGTACAGCCATGCATTTGAATGGGTTTCATACTATTAACTGACCATCGTTGTATATATGTATCACATAATTCCTATTGAAGTACAAGCTTTTTCATCCCGAAACAGGTCATCCGGTCCGAGTTGTTATTGTTTATGAGTACGAGTTCTAGAAACGGTACGGCTAGATATTCCATAATATTCGGTCAACACATCATTCACATTGCCTGAGGTGTTTTGCGCTCTATTGCTAATTGTCTTTTTTTAAAACTGTTGACGTTCGAAGCGGTTGTTAATATATTTATTATCTGATTATTCTCCAATTGTCCTTCAGTGTCAAATTCCTGATCATAAAGTTATTGTGAAACAAGATACATTTCGAAATATTCTGAATATCTCATAAGTCTAATACTCAAGCTTATTACGATTTAAGAATGACAACAAAAGCTTTGTTCAAATGTTGCATTTGTAAAAACACAAACCCCGGGTTTCATTTGGGCGTCTTACTCGAACACATTGCTGTGGAACACGAAGGTTGGAGTGTTCAATTTAACTTTTTTTCATCATTCATTGTCTCAGAAATTGCACTTTATCAATGTTCCATGTGTAGAGCTAAATTCTTCACTGCTGCTTTTGCTAGTTATCATGTGAAATGTAACCACAAGAACAAGGTAAGTAATATCGTTGTGATGTTTTATCGAGCCTATATTTAGGAAAATGTCATTGACACTATTGACCCTACTAAAGTACCACTAGAAAAGTTGAAAAACGTATACGAAAAGTACACGGCATCTATCTGTCCAGATCATACACGTAAACACATTTGATTCTTGTTTTATACTCTCCAGCTTCAGGTTATTCCCCTTGTGTCAAGATTGACAGAGTTACTCAGACAGACTTTGTTAAAACAGCTCCACCAGCTCCACGAATTATTAGATCGATGATTCCCCCACAACTTAACCCACTCGTTGTTAATCGTGAGCTCCTCGGAGGAAATAGTAGAAAATTTGGGTAAACATCAATTTTTTCTTCAGTTGTAAAGAATGTCTTATTAGAACCAACCCAGAGCATAACCAATTTCGTCCTTTGATTGATTCATTAGTTTATCCTTTTCCTTCCACGCCTTCGACGACCCAGTTATCGGCTTCCTCGACAGTAACCCAATCTTCAGAAACAACGGACGTTAGCAATGAATTCCAGAGGTTATCCATAATCAGAAAATATAATACACTTCTAGATTTAGCAAAGCTATCGAAGAAATCTCTACTGTCAGGAATCCAACAGAGACTGGAAAGTTTTCTAAGGTTTCTATTCCAGCTTTGCCTTCGACTCCGCCTCTTCGCAATTCCAACATTGAACTATTTCCTTTGGGCCCACGTGTATTTCCTCCATCATTTTGAAAAATATCTTGCGTTATCCCCACTCTTTGTTTGAAATCATTGTTGTTCATTGTTGTTTTACGTTTTTTGCTTAATAAGAAATAAAAGTTCTATTTTGGTCATCTTCTGAGGAAGTCATCGTTGCCTATTTGCTCATGCGATTATGAGTTTGATTCATCATGAAAGTAAATGTTTTCAGTTTGTCATGATAAACTCCAATGAACAGTGACCACAGGTATGGAAGTTTCCTATTGTAAAATAAAAATATTTTCCAGTTTAATAAAAATGGCAAAAGTCACATTACGCACTATCAGATGACGATATTTTTTAATAAAAACAGCGATATGAGCTATGAGCTTTCCGAATGTAGTCATTCGGGAAGTGCTTAATCACCTTATCCAAATAAGGTATGTAATCTTGGTTGTGTTTTTTCATTATGAAAACCTGTATTACTTGCAGCTACTTTCGTTGTGAAAAAAACAGGCAAACAACTCTTCCACCTTAGACGTGGGTTTTTTCTTTTTTCGTAATCTATCATGTATTCTGGCATCAAACATCTGGTGGATTATGATTCTTCATTTTTTGATTCCGTAGTCGTGTTCGGATCTTGTGCTTACTTTGTTCGGGAGAGATTTTTCTGATTTGACTCCTTTTCTCCAAAGTCCCTGTCTTAGTTTATCGAGGTCTTCAAGCCTTCCGATTATATGGAAGACACCTTTCTTACGAATATTCTTCACAGGCTTATCTGTATCAAAATTGTTTCCGAACATTTCTGCGATCAAGTGTCCAAAATTTAAGGATTTTAGGCAAAGATGAAAGAGAAAAGTAACAGCCATCCAAAAAGAGTCGAAAGAATATGCGAAAATGGAAATTAAGAGGATAATCTTCTTAAACATGCGGTTTTACATATGATTGAATAATAAAACATACAAAATGCTCTTCCCCCGGCAGAATTTTTCTGATAGTTTGGATGCCTTTCAAACATAATTTGAATTTTGGATAGCATCTGTTCCTATTATTCTTATTCGTTCTTCAAGTTACTTGTTACAGGCGATGTCCTCGGCTGCAGATTATGAGGTAGTTGACTCAGAAAAGCCGATAACATTAGCGAATGTGCGGCCTTTCGAAGATTTCGTTCGAATGGGGCGATATTGCTACCTCATCCTCATTTTCTCCGAGTTCCTTCTCTTATCAGGAGCAGGAAATATGGTCTATATGGTCTATGCAGGTAGTTCTTCAACAAATTACAGAAAATTAGTTTATGTTATAGGTGCTGCTCCTCGATCAGTTTCATGCGTAGGTAGTAACTTCACCATAGAGGA
>CALQYR020007479.1:466103-520515 GCA_943334845.2 Auanema sp. JU1783 | reverse complement strand
TCCTCGATCAGTTTCATGCGTAGGTAGTAACTTCACCATAGAGGATGTCTGCAAACAGGGACTGAACCACAGGGAATTGACTGATTGTGAACTGAAGATTGATTACGAGTTCAAGTCCATAAATGTAGAGGTTTGTGTTCTCATTGATGTCATCAATTCACACTCATTCCTTTGCAACTTCAGTTTGAATATGTCTGCAAAGAAACAGCTCTGGTGAAAAGTAGCATTTCTGTTCAAATGACCGGTGTGTTAGTTGGTACCCTCCTGTTCGGAAGCTTGTCTGATCGTTTTGGAAGATTAAAAGTTGGTGACACCTGCTTCTCAAATAAGGAATTTTTCAGATTCTTATGTTCTCTTTCTCAATGACATCTTTCGTTTCTATCTTCTGTTCGTTTTCGACTTCTTTAACCATGTTCACCGTTTTGAGAACAATTCTAGGATTTTTCACTGGCGGTGTCATTGGGTAGGCTCATTCTTGTCATCTTATATATTCCTGATTGCGCTGAGTTTAGAACATACGGAGTTTATAAAATGGAACAAATTCCTAAGAAACATCGTTTCTGGGTTGCAACAGTCATTGCTTGGGCCCCCAACTTCATATTTATAAACGCGATTGGTAAATATTTTTTGTATAATAGAGCAAATCAGATTCCTGTTCAGCTTTCCTTGCAAATGATTGGCGTACTTTCCAACAGATCATTTTTGCTATTAGTTGTCCAGCTTTTGTGCTCTACTTGTGAGTGTTTTTCGAAAAGCCTTAACTTTCCAACTGTTTCTAGTTACGTCTACGAATCACCTCGTTGGTTGATCCAAAGAGGAAGAATCAGTGAGGCCAGAGAAGTAATGCAGAACATTCAGAGGATAGACAGAGCTAATGACTTGAAAAAGGAAGAAATGGAGAAAATGCTCGATGTCGAATATCAAGTGATACTTCTTCCGGGTGGACTATTTTCATTTTTTTATTCAGAAGCACTTGGCAAAGGAAGGAAAGATGAAGAATTATACTATTCGTCATCTCTTCTACACCCCCAGCATGGCGCTGGCTACAGTAGTACTATGTTCCGGAGTGTGCGTTCTATTACTATGAAGAAATTAAAACGAGAATGATGATTTCAGATTTTTCACAAGTATGATAAATTATGGGCTTGTGTTCAATATGGAAAGCTTGGCTGGTTCTTTATTCTTGAACTCAGTTATTATGGGGTTATTACGTTGGTTTATAAATATCATTACCGGAGTCCTAGACTACAAGTAAACTAAATCCCCTTACAATAAGACACACATCCTCTTACAGATACAAAGTGGTTGGAAGAAAGCTGGTTCATTTTGTCTCCCAAGCCACGATCGCTTTTTCACTTGGATCAATCGCGACCATATACTATTTCGGTAGCTCGCATCAATTTGTTATTTGTGACTTTCTTTCATATTAAGACATTCATGAAGAATACAAAGGGTTCATTAGGTGGTCAACAATTATTGCTACGGCCACAACTTCTCAGGTCGTTGATTCCGTCTTCAATTTACTTTGATCGTATTCTAGATTTTCATCTCAAAAACTATTCTTGCAATGGAGTTTTATCCTACAGTGGTTCGAAACTCGGCTTTGGCGTTCAAATCTACTTGTAGTCGAGTGGGAACGATATGCGCTCCACAGTTGTTTATTTTGGTAGATTCATGATCTTACTCACAAGTATTGTATCAAACTTTCAGGCAGCATCCACTCTGACCATCCCCTACACTATCCTATTCTTAATGGCAACTGCTGACACCATTTTCTTCCAAATTACACTCCCAGAAACAAAAGGAAGAGCTTTACCGGAGAACCTACCACCCAAGAGAAGAAAGAAATCAGGTTTGGATGAAGAGGAAAAGATGATCCCTGCACCCAAAAATTCTCTTATGTATCCCTTGACAACAACCAAGAGCGAAGAAACTGACTCCAAGCTGTAGAAATTTAATTTTTGAAGTCTTCATCTTTATAATTATTCAATTCGTTGCCCATTCTGTGATTCTCATAAATATTTTGACTGTAACGTTCCTAGTTTTTCATTTTGCTCTAACTTATATGATCAAAGTATTTTCAGCTAACGTCATACATAACTCAATAAACTGTTACATATTGTATTCTGTGCATTTGTGTCTTTTGATATGTTGTATGTAGTTGACTAGAAAAAGCGAATCTAGCGGTGCTTTTAAGAATGATAAATCCAGAATACCAGAATTAAGAACAATTGTTGCGTTCCACACATATTCAATTTGCCCATAACGATTTCACGTGTCCAGTTGTATGTTTTTACTACATGTTGAGCATCAAAAACTAAATATCGTATTCACGCATTCAATTCGAATAAAATTAACCCGAAATAGACTTCAGCTGTGTCTGCTGTTGTTCAAACAGACAGAAAACTGAAAAAAAGATGTTTGGCTATGAGTAGTAAAAGATAATACGCTAGAACGGCAATATTATCTGATAACATCTGAATATAGAGCAACAGCTCTCGTAATGCTGGTTGAAGCATTGTTTGAAAACAATGAGACAGTAAATGGTAAGATGTAAACAGTTTATCTTTTCGTATAAACACGAAGTTGAACGTTTCTGTTAGATAAGCAGAGTGATGAAGACAGACAGGAGTGAAATAAAAAAAATTAAATGGCTGGTGCCATTGCATAGGTCTTCGTCACAACAACATAATGTCATTCCATGGGTTATTTTACATCCTTTCTTCTAAAAATGATGAAATGGAATAGTTCTCGCAAAAACCAAACTTCACAAGATGTCTGCAGTCTATTGAAAATAGGCTCATCTCCTTGACATCCACTGAAGTCTCCGGCAATAGAATAGTTCATAGAAGTTTGCTTATACATGCCACTTAGTCTGACAAAAATGGCAGACTTGCTTTAAAATATTTTCCGTCAGTTTCAAACCTTACACACCATTTTGTTGAAGAAGAGCAACGCGTCATATAATCATCTGAGTATTTCAAGGTAGCAGTACTGTTTTCGAATGTGCCTTGATAGAAGTTTTCATCATCATCGAAGTTTACTAAAGGACTTACCGAAGTTTGAAGTTTTGCATGTTAACGTGAATATAGTTTGAGCTAGACTTAAGAAACAGAGTAGTTTGAAAAGAAACATATCAATCGGAATGTTTTCAGTATCTATTCAGGTTGTAATGGCACCCTCAAAAGACAATGCCTATCACAAACAAACTGCCAAATAAGTCAATAGTAATGTTTAAGGTTTAACAGTTTTATTGTATTTCTATATCAAGTCATGACAGTGAAACGAGAAGTGGATGTGCAAGTTACATCTTCATAATCTGTTGATTCAGTGTTCCAGTAGTCATAGTGAGTTGAACTTTTTGTTCCTGAGAATAATGATGCTTCAGAGAAGACAGAAGGGGAATAACAAACCCGCTGTACAGGTAGTAGACTCTCCCACAGCGCAAGTAGTAAAACGCAATCCTACAAGAAAAACATTCTTCGCTACAGCAGCACTCTGAAAGTGAGTGAGTCGATAATTTTACACACACGAAATCATACACAACAGTGGAACCAACAAGAAGTTCCCGAGCTCTTCTTTGCTTTTGCATTTCTAGCACATGTTGTAGATGGAGTATTCTATACAGTTTTTCAAAATTTTTTTTCGCCTAATTTACCACTATGTTATCGTCTATCCAATTCACTCTCCATGCATTAGTTGTGGAACTATCAACAGAAGCTGCAAACTCTTGGTCTCCACATCTGGGACAACCATAACCATAGAAAATCAGACGAGAAGGAGGAAACAGATCTAGATCGACTAGTTTGGGTAACAGCATTTGAGATAGACAGCATCCAGTGGAATGCCCCACAGCCTTCAAATCAATCAACACATATATTGAGAGAAACTGATGATCTACCAAAATGGTATAATCACAAAATTCAATAGAGAGTTCCATCATAGCATCTCCCAGGCCATTTGACCAAAGCCTTTCGAAAGCTGTCACATAATCGTCTGCGACATTTCCAAATGTTTCGAAAGGTGCCATTGTCTGAAGAGCACATTATTGAAGTTTTGTAAGTGATGTCATTTGTCACCAAATCATTAAGCTGCTTTTGTCCGTTGGTTTTGAAGTTGTTCACATTGGCACTTCCTTTGAACGAAATCGCAATCACATCTTCTGTTTTACCTATTGCAATCTGAAACATCAATGTAAAGAGAACAACATAGTGTTGTTGGAAAAACAGTAGCATAGCATGGTCCTTGGAAAATAGTATCACTACAATCAGCTGTGTATCTAAAAGATCAATTCGTTGAAGCAAAGAAAAAAGCAAATGCTACCGTGAATGAAATGTGTAGAGGAAGTGTGTATCAATACAAGTGGCAGGATTGTTCGAACTGGCACATAAAGTCATAATTAATCCCTCAATATATGGTTAAGCAAATGAGGTAAGATTCATACACTTACATTCTGTGATATTTTCTCTACGTGAGCAAAACAGAAGGTTACGAAGAAGAGGATGATGATCATTGTCTAGTTCAACTGTCTCAATGCTTCTTTTTGGGTTCCTCATCCAACTTTCACACCATAGTTGTGAATTTGGATATAATACTCGTTCCAATATACCGTCATCGGCTTAGTATTTCATCATCAATTATAAAAGAATTAATCTCTATATACCTGTGCGTACATATATAGACAAAATTCCTTCATCTTTTTATTTCGCTATGACTATCACCAAGCAAAGTTGGTGAGTGCCGAAAGAGATATAAAATTTGAGATTGAAAAAGCAAACCTATCAAAGGTCTCGTTGAAAATGATGTAGCTATGGAAGAACACAGATATTGAGAGAAAGCAAACACTCACATCTATTCTATGAAATTATCTATTGCTCATTCTAACACTTTGATAAGAAGTATGAAAGCTTCCTGAATCGATTAGCGTCATGTGTGAGCAACACTTTAATTAATTTTTCATCATTTCCTTATTCTCTGTATTCATGCTTTTCTCTTGTTCTTGTCGTCAACCTTTTTTCACCATCTCTTCAGTATGTCTTCCATGCTTGTTCTGCCGTTCAAATAATTCGCCACCCATTCAGCGATTGCAGTCATTTGTTGACTTTACGTCATCTGTTAGCTGTCTTCTAAACTTTCTGTTTTCTTCAATCGATGCCATGTCTTGTTCACGATTTCTTTTATTCAAATTTTTTATTCATCAAACCCTCTATTACCACACATCTAATTCGCATTAGAAGTAGTAATCACATGTCATTCAGATAGTCTTATATAAATTCTAAGAGATGTTCAATGTCTGACGATATCCCAATCAGTGTGAGGAGACGACATGCACCCAATAAGCCAAGCGGTATTTCATTTGTTTTCAATTCAAATCAAACTTCCCCATTCTTTCGACGCTTTTGTGCTGTATGACTGACTACTAACGTTTCCGTACTCTAAATGTTTAAAAATGAATGTAAATCTGTTCATGTGAACTTAAAAACTAACACAAGTTCATATTTCTATCAGAATACGTTGTACTTGCAGATAAACCTTACCGACAGCAACAGTTAAAGTCAATTCGATTTCACCTTACAATAACAAAAGTTTTACCGATTGCTGTTTTGGGTGGCTTAATACTAGTGGGAGCAGGAACCGCCTTGTTCTTCGTCTCAAATAATTGTCAGTTACTTTCTCATTGTCAAAACCGAAGAGAAATTTTTGATGGAACTTCAAACGATTGTTATAGCTTTGGAAACGTCTATCGATTACACAGATTGTATAACTGAAAACGGGACTAGTGCAAAGGATATTATCAACTTTTCTTATCCAGATGGAGCTACAAAATGCGTCTTTGAGATAGAGTTAACGGACGAGTACAAAGTAAGAATTATGAGAGGAGCTGTTTGAAACTGTTTTTCTTCAGGGAGATGTGAAGTTCTTTTATGGCCTTACAGGATTTTATCAGAACTATCGACTTTATATGTTATCTCGTAATGATTATCAGCTTCTTGGGGATTTGAATAGCACTGACGAATGTGGTCCATTGTCCTTTGAATTATCAGGAGACGGCACAAGTTTACCCATTGTCCCATGTGGATTCATAGCTAACTCATTCTTCAATGGTGTAGACATCTTTTTTTTCTCTTTTGAACGTTTTCGTTCAGATACATTCAAGCTGTATTATCACCCAGCAGATAACGATACAGAAACTGTACGAGTTCCTTTCTCCACAAACGGAATCATTAGCAATACGGAAAAGAAACGTAAATTCAAGAACCCACCGTATAACAGATCTTATACACTATGCGATGCCTTCGCTGTAAATCTTAGATTCAAATATTTGACTGATAATCTATTGTAGAATACCGCAAAACCTCCATGGTGGCAAAAACCTATTTGTATGTTAGGAGTGACCGATGATGAAGAAGATACATCAGGAGCTGGAGTTGGTTTAGAGAATGTAGATTTGATGGTTTGGATGAGAACAGCAGCACTACCAAGTTTCCGTAAATACTATAGGAACTTAGACAGAGAAGTTTGAAGACCAAATGAGACAGGAGTCATAATTTTGATATAGTCTGACTACTTCCACAATGGTTTGCAGAAAGGAAACTATACATTAGTCATCAATTATAGTAACAACTTATTTTCTTTTCAACGTCCATCTTGACACATTGCAGATTACAACCCACATACATTCAATGGTAAAAAGATGTTTGTAATTGCTCGTGAGTCATGGATGGGTCCTAGGAACCTCTTCCTCCCGATAGTCTGCATGGTGACCGGTAGTTTTAGCATTTTAGCCTTCTTAGGAATATTTTTGTGCTTTACCATTAGAAAGAAGTTCACAAAAGTATAGGTTTTCTATTTCAATTTTCTTTCCATAACATACGAGTAAGATCAAAACGCGTGATCGTAAAAACTGTCAGTCAGAATGTTTTTCTTTATTCTTTTCACATATATAATATATATATATATACATCCGAATCTCAACGAGTGAAATTATACTCAAAACGTGAAATAAAACATCTATAAAGAAATAATTTTTTGGCCCGCAACAACGCATATATTGAAAAAATAGAAATTTCGAACTCAAAACAGTATACTGAGTATCAAATGTAAGAGAAAAGCTATAGCAGCGAAAAGAGCTGCGACATCATATAATCTGTGCAAAGAAGAAGAAGAGCTTAGATTCAAACAGATGGCATTTCTCTTCTCACGGCAAACACAATGACTACGCGTCACCACTCCTTTTTTGGAAATTCCGGCACTACTGAAAGGAAAATAAACTTTAGCTATATACTACTAGATGGAATAACCTCGTTTTCTCACGTGTACTATGACATGAGAGTCGATGCAATCGTTGATCACACCGACAGAGTCGGCATTTTGTTGAAGTGATTCTGTACCAAGCTATCATTCTCTTTGCCGAAAGCTTCAAAAATCCGCCTGAATTAAATAAAGTTATTTTCAAATTGAACTTGCGCTAGCTCACCGTTTGAGTTCCTTCTTCGGAACACTCGGACAGAAGGTTTGTGTTCTTTGACAGGGGAACGTGGACGAGAAGACAAGCGAGATGCTGAATCCGTGAGAATATTAAAGAATGAGGACAACTACTCTTACGTGCAACAGAAGAGTGGACGCTTCGATGATTGAACTCTGCGGCTGTTTTATCAACCACGTCTTCATCAAACCTATTCCAACGAGGTCGGGAAAGAAGCCGAGGACGTTCTTCCCTAGACCTAGATGAAAACATGGATGATGTCATAACACTCCGCGATCGAGTACTCATTAAACATCTTAAAAGAAGAATAAGTAATCAGAAGAATAATATAACTTTACCTGGAATCAAACACCCTGGTTCGCAAGGGAGTGCGCTGTCTGCTCCTTTCTAGTAAAGATTTGGCCTCTTTGCTCACACAAACGTATGGTTCACAAAGTTGTTCTACAGAACCGCAGACAGGCGCTGAAGCCGAAGTTAAATCCTTCCGTAATCGGCCACCACTTGATACACTACAATACATGTTTCCAAAACACACTAGCAGAATAGATAAATTACCTAGCTGAACAACTGCGAGTCATCAATGCGGGTATCCTTGTTGATCTAGGAGTTCTATCGACAGATGATGACATTACCATTGATACAGATGGGGAACATGGTAAGGGTGACGATGTTCTGAAAGACGACGTAGTATGATGTTGAATGTTATGAAAACTCACTGTTTGAAGGAAGAAAAATCAAAAGATTGATCAATATTATAAATATGACCATATCGAGGTGTTATGATATCAATCCACAGATCTTCATCTATTAATGATGATGTCATCGAACGTGCTCCCTAAAAACGTGTAACTGTAAATGAACGAATGTAATGACGATAAACTACTTTGCTAGAATAATCTGCGCAAATTCCTTCAGAAGATTCTGAAGACGTGGATGAAGCAGAGGTAAACTTTGGACACTCATTCATCTATAATAGTATCTCTATCAAGAGCGCCGTATTTTTTTCATTACCTGTATAGCTTTTCTTATGGATTCAATAGGGTCAGTAACTGGTTGAGTTTCATGAAATTTATATTGGAGAGGAAATGGAATATGTATGAGAAAAGGTGTAGAAAGATTTGATTCTTTCTTTACACGAGACCTCTTGCTTTTGGATACATAGAGGCATGTGTTTTGGGAAGCGCGTTGCGGGCGTCGCCGTTTTTTGAGCGAGATCTGTAATTGAGTTCTCGGTACAAGAAACAAAAAAAATTGAATTCACCTAGAATCAACGGATGGGGAACGAAGTCGAGAAAAATGACTAGGACTACTCTTAGAAGCATCAATAACAACATTACTCTCTAAAATAGGTGTGGCTCCCAAAGCCTGCAATTCGATTTTTAGAAAATAAGCAAATGAATAACCCACGTTAGATGAATCTTCATAGTAATCCATAACGTTCGGATATAATCTCTCTAAGCTAGAGAACACTAAAACGTTTTCGCCACAAAAACGAATAATATCTTCATTCAACTTTGGTTCTACTGGATGGTTACCTTCAAATTGGAAATGTAAACAGAACTTCTAAAGAAAAATCTCCTACTGTTTATGAAAGGCCGTCTTTGGCCAGACATTTGCTCACGAGCTTGCTCAACCATCAACTTTTCATAAGAAGACATAGGCCGCCGAAGCCCCGGTATAGAAACCTGAAATGGATGAGAATCTTCTATTCCTTTAAAGTGAATCTCACCGGTCTTCTGTCTAAATAATCGTCTTTCGATACTGAAGAGCTAGAAGTATTGCTTCCTACTCCAGAATCGTTACCAGTTGAGCGGGTAAATACTCCTTGACCATCGACTGAAACATTGCAATGAGCGAGAGATGAGAGAAGAAAAATTAATAACTTCGCACAATAAGCACGAACTTTGGAACGCGAAAGAATATTTACACACATACATACACACCAAAATATGCTTTAATATGAACTTTCGCACATGCAATGTTAACTCAGCCGGCTTATTTGATCAATAATCTTCACTCACCAACTAGAATATTTCCCTTAGCATCCGAAGTTGAGGGTCTTGAAGTACCGGAAAGAGGGCGGGCTCCAGGCAAATTCCAGATGGAGTCTTCCTCTGACCAAACTGCTAACTCCTTAACACGCTGCCTCACGTCGTTTGGAACGAAGTTGTCAACAATCAAAAGTCTAAATGGAAGGAAATATGAGAAAGAATTGCAAGAAAACACGCAAGAAGCCAAAAACACAGATAAATAAGCGAACATTTGTTTTGGGAGTAGAGTTGAAGAAGAGTCGCTTACGCATCATTCATCAATGAAAGTCAAGCAAGAAGACAATAATCGAAACAGCGGAAGCACATATGTGGAAGAGAAAAAGAAAGGCGCATTTAATGCAGATGTCTTGTCTGAGATATTAGTATAGAAAGAGATGTCAAAGATGTGGTTCGTGATAATATAATGATTGTATGCAGTTTCATCTGATAAGACCAAAAGATATTCTGGAAGGTCTTTCTACCAGCCTCAGCATGAGGTACTGAGTGAAAGAAAGAGATGACGAAAAAAAGTGATAACAAAATATATAATAGGGAACCTATTGTAGGGCTGCAATATGGTCGAATAATAAGCGTTGTAAGGGATATGTGTATTTGCTATGATTTAAACGAAAGAGAAACGCAAAAGAGAACTCAAGCAATCATGAAAACGCGCACATTATGCTAAGTAATTTGATATTCAAGAAGAGAAGACCGAAGGATGGACAAGTGCAAGACCGGAATGAAAGACAGAAATAGGAAATAAGAGATACAACTGTATAAATAATTTTAGCAAAACGCTCAAGAGATGAATAGAGAATAATCAATAAAATTACAAGTATTTCGCAAGAAAATAGGACAACCATAATGAATGCGGGATTTTGAATAAAGTACTCATAGAAGACTCACTTTAATTTTAATTCTTTGTTAATTTCGGAAACATCACGCTCTAGTTCTTGTCTTTCTTGAGAATGAGCAATGGCAGTGTCGTGAATTTCATTACGCAACTGAACAGCAATAAGAGTATCAAGCGAATTTGAAAAATTCTTAGCAAACATACTTTTCGCAACTTCAACTTAAATTTGTTCAACTTTTTAGTCTTTGCATCAACTTCTTGTTGAAGATTTGTAAAAGTTTGGTGAATTTCGGCTGTTCCTTCATCTTGCTGCTCTAAGATCTCGAGAATCTCCCGCTCTTTTCTCTTCAAATCGTTAGTTGAAAAAAAGATAACTCTTAATCAAAAACCTTTTGATCCGCCAACTCTTTTCTTTGATGTTCTAATAGTGATTCTTGTTCTCGTGTGTGATCAAGTAAGTTTGTGCCACCAAGAAGTTTGCTCTCCATCGCTTTGATTTTCTCTGACATTTTGGCTTGGGAATCTTTTTCGGCATTGAGTTCTCTCGATCTTTTATCCAGGGCCTCCAAAATCCGCTTTCTTTCCTGGAATACGAGAAAACGTAAGTTTTGTTATTAGAACCAGAATTAGCACAGCCGGAAGCTGAAGCGCAAATTCCAAAATGAGTTTGCCCAATGTGGCGTTTATGCTAATTAAATAAATTTGTGGTTTGGGAAGTTAAACAGGAATGTAAAAAACTGCTTTGATTATTAAATATGGAAATAAGTAACCTCCTTAACAATGGAATCGTCAGAAAGAATTTTTCGTTTATCTGCTTCGAGGTTCCTATGCTGTTCATTATAGTATTCGTCACCACGAGCACCGTCCGTTCCTAGAAGAATTGAAAACTGTCCGACACTTGCAATGAATTACCTTTAGTGCCTTTCTTGGCTGTGAGCATTGCTCTTAGTCTATTAATTTCATCTTGGAATTCTCTTAGTAATGCATCTTTAGGATCTTCATTGATTCTTGGTTTGTTCTTGATATTCTTAGCTCTGTTAGCATATCGTAAAGTTCCTGGACAACAAAAGCAGATGAGTCATATGTTAGTTGAAACTGACCTAATGTTTCTTCGTAGTTGTATGATGCAGGTCCGATGCAAGCAACCATCACCGTTTTAGAGTTACCCCCCAATGAGTCTTAACATTTAGGTATATTTGAACCGTTTTAAAATGAAACCTTGTAAGAGTCTTGTAAGTTTACTATCACGATACGGAATATGCGAACTCTTGCCATCAACTAAGGAAGAGATTACGTTTCCCAGGGCAGAAAGGGATAGATTAATCTTAGTCGCTTCTTTGAATCTCTCTCCTGATGCTCCTGTCTTAGCTTGTCTTTCACTACCTGCGAGATCAACAAGATTCAGACGTCCCACTCTTCAAAAAGATATTATGAAAAAGAGAAAAACAACAGTCAGAACCTTATATGGTTTTCTCCATCAATGCCAACCTCACAACATTCAATGGTGACCATAAAAATAGCGTGAGATCTACTCGAGTGCTCATTCATATTTGTTCGACTGGAAAACTCTTTTGTACAAAAAATCCAATATTAAAAGCATATTTTACCCAACAGAACGATTTGCATTTCCAACAAGCATCACACTTTTCAACTCTTCCACTGATTTGGTGACTGACGATGATAGATCTTTCACATAAACTCCAACCTAGGTTGTTTTTATTACTAAATTACATGGTAAAGCTCAAATTACATCAGGGCGTTCTTTCAACTCCAATTTTTTGCCGTCTTTATCCAGCAAATCCCGTATTTCTTCCTGAAGTAAGAGGAAAATTGAAATAAGGAAAAGTTTGCAAGAGCTTACTTGATAAATCTCTAAATAACTGGCCCGTACTAAGTACTTCTGATTTCTAGACTGGGATATATGTTGAAAAATATGATCAAAACAGTTATATATCACTCCTCGTTCATCCTGAATACTAGCTTTTCCTGTAACGAGTAGTTTATGACAACTTGTCACTCAAAAACAAAGAAATACCTTCCATGGTATAAGTTTTACCAGTTCCAGTTTGACCGTAAGCAAATATTGTCCCATTAAATCCATTCAAAACTGAGTCTACTAAATCGCGGAAAGTTTCATCATAGAGATCTTTTTGCTTGGAGCTTAATGAGTTTATGATTGAGATATGATTCCCGCATAGAGTTACCTTGCTCCATATATGGCATCAAATGTAAAATCTTTGCTAAGTTCATCAGGTTGTGAGGGATTCTTTAGCTCGATCAAGCCCCTTTCAGGATAAAGGCTAACAATGCTGAAAGTAACAAATTTAGTATACTCGAGATAAAATCTTTCGACATGTGTTACCTGCTATGACCTTGCGATATTTCCGTTGTACTTAAGGGACGACATCTCACTATGACACGAACAGTTTCCTGTCGGTTAGATGTCTTAGACTTAGGTCTGACATCATGAGCTGTCATGATGCTAATGTATTAGTTTAGTAATTACTTGTAATTATTGAAAGCCTTGGGCTACACTCTGAAAATAGATAGTAGTATAGAAGATTTCGAACGAAGGACGTAATCTTAGATAGCAACGGTTGCTTGGTAGGGGAGCGCCAGAATGACGTTCAATCGCAAAAAGAGGATGCGAACATTTAAAAGAACCTACCTGTATCTCAAAAATATCATATTCTAAAGGATAAATTCATCTTCTGCAGCAACACTTGTAGAACACACTTTTTGTCAATGGCAACTGCTATGAATTCCTGAAAAAAACAAGGAAGATAACAGAGTTTCTATCTTTTCACTTTTTTCTCTATTTTAAATGTAAGCAATGCTCAAAACATGTTAAGATCAAAGATGTTTTTTTCAATCATCTTTAAACACAAAAAGAGTAAGATAGAAAAGAATTAAAATTAATTTTTCTTAATATGTGGTCCAATAAAGAAAGCGTGCCATGGGGGTAAATACACATAGCATTGGCAGCAGGCGCCGAAAATCGATATATCTTAGCATTAAAGACCTCGCCACTGGGGTCAATATGAAAGGGAGAAAATTCTTTCATATTGAGTTTACCCATATTAACTATGAGAAAGAAAGTATTTGTTATTCACATTTTTCAGCCGAACAGTTTATGGGAATCATTTGGAACACGAAAAAGGCAACATTTCAGCTGTTACAAGAACGCCTCTCGATTACGTTTTACTTTTTATGAATTTCGAAAGTGAAATTGATTGTAGCGCAGCGTTGACGAAATGAGTAATGATGATATGTGAGCCGAAAGAGTTTTTTTTTCTTTCATTTTTAGTTAGGTAGACGCATAGAGCGGTTGCATTTGAATTGACGGAGGCAATTGCTTCCCATTCGACTGATAGGCAAATAACGATGTTTCGTATCTCTTCTTTTCTCATTGCTTGCTATAAAAAATGATTTAATTCTTTTATTCGTTCAATATTTTTGGCTTTTTTTCAACAATGCAAACAACATATTTAATTTAATCCATATTAGTATACATATATACATACACACATAAGTACTTTTATAAGGGTTTCGTTATCTCTTTCGTGAGGTTTTCTTCTTCTTCGGGAATTTCTGGCGAGAAGGCTACGCCTTTTCTTGAATCCTGTCTAGCAGAGCAAATTGTTGTCATTTGATAGGAGGAGTTTTCAGATTCTAGGAAATAGACTGTGAACAAGGAAAGTAAATTAAAGCAAAAGAATGGCATTCAAAACTCAAGAAAGCACATGAAGCAAAATAAACGAAAACAAAACAGAATTAAATTAAGAGAAAAAGGATTGTGTATAAAGCTTTCTGTTTGGCAAGGATGTTGAAGAACAAGCTTATCATGTTAAAACTTAGGAATAACTATACATTTATACATACAGACGTGTATGCATGTACATTGATACGAACTGAAAATATGGACAAAAGTAAACTTAAATTCACACAAAATCCACTGATTTTCCTATCACTTTAGCACACTCACCAAGTCTGTAACTGAGAAGAGGGAATGTGCTCTCCTTATAACGAATATTTGCTCCAATTGAATGAATTCGATTGGTTGAATTGAAAGCTCGTAATTCCTCATCCGTAGCTAAGAACCGCCATCCCAATTTTCGTCGTAATGATACCCGGAACCTCCTATACAGCAAATTATAGTTTTACTAAGAAAATTCAATTTGTAGTTGCTAACCGTGACATGAGCATATATACTGCAAAAGATATTGGATGAACTGTCATCATTATAATGTTAGTAAAAGCTCTCAGATAGGCATCATATACTATTTCAAGAGCTGGAATTTCAAAGAAATCCGCTATTTTCATTACAAGAATTAGGATGGTTGAAGGCAGACTGCAAATCAGGACAATAAAAAATCATTTTTTGTTCTTTTTCTTCTTATTATTTTACTTATAATAATCAGTACTTACCGGCCGACTAGGAAAAGCACAATGATGACGGTCAGCATAACGGTTGTCTTACGCGAAGCACTTGTTATCTTTTTGTGTCGATTGATGGTGGAAATATTCTTGTTGGATTTTGAACTACAAATATAATTAATATAGTTAATCAAGCATACATCTTCAATGCTTCTTACACTATGAACGTTTTATCCGTTGCCCTAACAGTTCGAATTAGTAAAAATGTGATGACCAATAAGAAAATAGAAGGTACAAGTGTTATGCAAATGCGGAAAACATCAAAAATCTATAATTAAGCATATAGATCATCGAGTATAATGATGTTTAAGTTAAAAAAAAGTGAAAAAACTTACTGTAGAAAGAACTCCAGCACCCAAAGATCTTGTGACATCAGAATAGCCAACGAAGCATCTTGCAACCCATAACGATTGTGGACCATTCTATAATAATGTTAATACAGTAAGTATTTAGAACAATTATGAAGAACATACAGTTATGCAGAAATGGTATATGACCCGAATATCAAACATGTAGTGTACAAGAGTGATTATACATGAAACAAATAATATAATTTTCGAATAAAAACGGATTTGTCGTCGAGCACACCAACGGAATGAATCCAGAGGATATTGAATGGCAATGAATCTTAACATATAAAGAATTAAATATTAATCTTATTATAATTATGATTACCTTTGAATACCTAGAAGCATTGTGAAAAATGTGATAAGTGTATTGAAAAAGAATGGAAATGTTTCCATACATAGCTTTTGTAAGTAACATAAATGTAAAGTTTGATTTAAGTCAGCCAAATGTCCCAAATTATAATAATATATAGTAAATGGTAATGGAGCTATTGCCATAAATAGAGCACTTATTGCCATAAATAGTAAAGGTTCGACAGATGCTCGTTTCTGAAATTAGCATATTAAGGAATGCGTAGGCAATTGTACTATCTATATACTATATGTCCTTTACACCTTTTTTCATCATCATCATCATGATCATGAACATGAAGTTATGAATGACGTTTGCTATTCAACTACAATTCATTATGTTATAGTTGTTTGATTACTATTATGATTATATAATCAAAACAGAGAAGTCTCACATGTATATTAATATACATTAATCTATATATATATAGTTAAGACTTATGTATATCTCCTATATACATAACTATATGCATATTTATGTTTTTTTTGTATTATTGTAATGTTTCTAATACACAATATATAGAAACAGACACAAAAAAATATTATGTTAATGCACTTCGTATGCTAATTCGACGGGAAGCAACAGATTTCAAGCAAAACAATGAAATTGACGTGGAAGGCACGTGAACTATTTCTTCATTTTAATTGTTTGCTGCTCAAAATTACAAACGGTTGTCTATGTATCAATAAGAAAAAAAAAACTTCTCAATTATCTTACACTTTTCTGTTCTTTCAGCACATAAATGACCAATCCATGTGATAGCAATACTATGAGAGAGAGAAGTAGAAGCACATACCCGTAGATGGCATACATGGCCGGTTCATTTTCCTTCAATTAGAAAGATGAGTTATGTACATGCTGCTATTATTATTATTATTATTATTGTTAATTGATTTTTTTTAGTTAAAATAGAAAGGAAGTGAGAGAGAGAGATAGTGTGTGTATGGAAGAGATGTCTCTAAGAAAGAAGATTATGTTTGGCTAGAAGTACCTGATCTGCAAATTGGATTAGTGAAGCTGGAACACAACTTCCCAAGTAATGATCGTATACCGTAAATGGAGGACATGTTATATTCATCTGAAATCATATATTTGAGGTTTCTTTATTTTTCAACTTTTTTTTTCTTCCTCCTTGCTCAGCTTCATTTTTTGATTCTCTCACTAAAGGTATTCGTAATAGATTAACCTTATATGAATACTTAAGGTAGATGGTTTGAAAGAGAATGCGGAAGAGAATGAGAGATTAAGATATTAAACACGTACGTAATATTCGTTGAAAGAAATAAGTTGGCAAATTTGGAAAAAAAAACATTCAAAAAACAAAAAATGATTTGAAAATACGAAGAAGATTATAGAAAAGTCAGTAAAGCTTACCAAATGAGCACCACCATAAACCTTAAAAGAACAAAATTGATAGTATTGTGAATGAAAAAAAGTAATATTACCTCTGTTGGATCACATCTTTCTACATCTGCCGTAGACATTCCTATGGTATGAATAAGATGAGTTTAAGGCTGAAGACGAGAAAAATTAATTGACCTATTATGAAATAATTATTTATAATAACTCATTGAGCAAGTAGATTAAAGATGAAAAAGCAATAAAATAAAATAATTATTAATGAAAACCAATCTACATACACATCCACCCACATCAGATCATATTGGATGATGATCTATTCATAATCACTTACACCTTACTACCCCGCTCAATCAGCTTCACACATACAAACCTACACATACAAATTCACACACACACACACATATACAGACACAGACATACACTTCTTACACCCAGCCACATATAGCCACACATATGATAATAGAAAAAATTGATGAGTTTCAAACATTTATGAATAGATAATTACTTAAGAAAAATAGGCGGGCAAATTGCTTCTACTAGCTACAGAAGATAAGAAATGCGTGGTAACGATAGTGAAAGCAAGACGAATGGAAAGAAAGGAAAGAAAAATTTTTTTTTAAAAATTTTGTGGGAGTTTGGCTGACAGTTCACCTAAAAAACATGTTGACGAACGGATAAAAAGTGTGAGAAGAAGAAGCACAGTATTCTAATAAGATGGAACAAAAAAAAATAATTTTTCAACGTTATGCTTGAAGATATCAGAATGCAAGTGTGAATTAAAGAGAGAGCAAGAGATGGATAGTTAGAGGAAGAGAGAGTTGATGAATGGAATGAAAGGGTAAACGATATGAGAGAGAGAGATAGAAGGAGGAGAACCGAAAAAACTATCGTTTGAATGTTGAATATAAGACAATTTTTCATGTATTATTCAGATTTGTTCTTTCATGGAGTGAAGCTTTAATGACTTTCAGAATGCCTTCTGAACACAGTGAACTTCCATATAAAGAAAAAATATTTCCTAATGAAACAGAGACCTCTTCCCATCTGATTTGTTTCAAAAATAAGTTCAAAGATGGAGAAGTAGAAGAGTTGAAGCTGAAGCGAGATAGAGGGAAAGAGAGAGAGAGAGATAAAGAGGGAGAAAGAGAGAGAGGGAGAGTCAAAATAGAACAAACGATGATTCTATTTTTCTCTTCACACTCACTCCTCTTCAAATTCATCTGAAGGGGTGATTTTTAGAAGAAAACTGAGAGGAAAAAAATATTAAAATTCTCGAGATAGACAGGAAATTTGAGGAGAGAAAGGAGGAAATAAAATAATGAAAGACCTCTGATTAGGATGATATGAACCTTCCACATATATTCCCAGAAAAAAAGATATATTTTTCCGCCTTTTTATGGATAATAATAATAAAGAAACAAAAAGAAGGCTGAAAATCTTTGATTTCAATCAGAAGGAAACCTATAGAAGAAACATAAAAGGAACAATTCCTTTTTAACTTTGTCGAAATTCGAGAAAGCCCATGAAAATTGATCTTTTATTCGAAGATTTTTTCCCTCCTTTTTTTTCTTTTCTCTCTATTCCTTCTCTTTCTCTCTTCTTCATTCTCTTCTACATCATTCTCTTCTTTCCTTTTTTTTCTTAGCTTTGAAAATCAGATCGATGAGCATTTTCATTGGGATGTGTCAAAAACAGATAGCATCGGCTGGAACGTATCCATCTGAATGAAAGTCAGGAAGTAATTATAAACGAAATTGATAGTGAATGAAACTTGAATAAAATAACCGTTTATGACTAATTATGTATCGGAATTATGGATGAAATACAAAATTAATGAGCACAATTCGCTTCGTTCACATGGTTCAGTCGGACAAATGTTATGAGCGAACGGACAAAGTTAAAACTTATTTGTTAAACATCTGCTCTTAAAGGAAATTGGGAATAAGATAAAGATTCGGAAGGCGAGAAAAAAGTCTTCTTATACATATGAGAATTATTAATAAATATCCTTAACTTGCTCTTTCTCCCTCCCCCTTTCTCTCTCTCCGTACCTCAGTCTATTTCTGCCTCTCTCTGATGATCTTCTGATTAGTGTGATAGGATCTGATACAAACGTGATAAGGAGAAAGGATGAGATAATAGAGAAAAAAAATAGAAGTCAATGGTGTTTCGCCTTTTTGTTCTTCTGCGATGTTTATTTAAAGAATATTTTGGAAGTACTGCTTGTTGTCTAGATGTAAGACCTACTGGGACTTTTTGTTCTCTCATCTTGCTTCTCCCACCCACAATCACTTTACTTTCTCTAACCTCTCATCACTATTTTAATTCTCAATGCTTCTTTTCTACTTCTTCTACTTTTTCTTCTCTTTTTGTACCTACATTCCTCTCATCCCCTTTCTTTCTCTCTTTTTGTACCTTGAGTCTTCCCCCCCCCCCTCAGCTACCCCCCACTACCCTTATACTCCATCTCACTCCCACCTACTTTCGTTCATTTCCTTTCTTTAATTCAGTATAACATCATGCGATATCATCATCGACGTAAATCCGTGTTTCAGAGCATCTCTTCCGCCTATCACAAGTGTTATTCCTTTTTCAGAATAATTTTTTTCAGAGAAATTCTCAATGCGGTGTGCTCATCTTAACGACACGCGTTCACCGTCACGCTTCGATGCTGCTTTTTTTTTCACAATTAATTAAAAAGAAAAGAATAAAAATTGATCATTAAAAAAAAAGTTGAAATGAACATTTTTCAATAAAAACTATTCAAAAACAGTTGTACTAACAATCAAGACAATAAACTATTCAAACTTATGCATATACCATGACGTAGGCTCACCAAAATTTCTTTTCAAAAATGATGCGGAAGAGCTCAAGAAGAAGCCATGTGAAAACTTTTGTTCTTTGTCCATGAATCCAACTTATAAAATAGGTAAGACGAAGACCAAAATTGAATAGAGATTCATGGAAACAGCTTTGAATTGTTTTTTTTCATCGGACTTCTTGTAATCTTTGGTGAGAGCAGGAAAGTAATAGAGATGATGCAAGGAGGAACATTTAGGTAAAGCTCAGGGTTTCTCAAGTATTCTCACAGCCATTTCTATCTGTGCTGCTCAACGAGAGGAGAAGCAACATGAAAAAAAAAACGACGAAAAGAGATGTAAAAAAAATTTTTTAAACAAAAAGCAAAAAAAAAAGAAAAAAAAAAGGGAAAAAAACGAAAGTGAGAAGAAATGCAACAGAAACTCTCAATTGCCCATATTTAGCCAGAACATGTAGAACGAATTGAGTTTTATATTTTTCAGCTATCATCTCCATTCTCTTTCGCTCTCGTTCATTCTATTTCTCTCTTTCTCTCTTGTTACTTCTCTTTCTCTCTCTCTCTCTCCTTCCTTTTTTGTCTTAGAATTACTATTACTGTTATTATTATTAATTTGTTGTTGTGGATGTTATATGGTTATTAGTTTCTTTTCAATAAGTCAGTGAAGGTAATAACAAAAACACAACATTCATGTCAAACGCACACATACACAGACACACACACACTCACACACACACACACACACATACACACACACACACATACACAGTCACAAACACGCACACTAGCACCCAACCGCAAAATTGTAGAAGGTGACTCTCGTACTCTTTCTATCGCTCTTTCTTCTTTCACCTTTTCATTTCTCAGAAGTAAAAAAGTATATAATATGCACAAATACATAAATTATGCTAAATATGTAAGAAAGTAATTTAAAAACTTGCAGATGGTTCACGTATAGGCTAATAAGCTCACGTAAAAGTCTAGTCTCGCTATCATAAATGAAATCAACGCGTGAACTGAACGGTCGCATTCAATTTGAGAAAGAAAATGTTCTCTTCGATGACTACTAGAAGTAGGATGTGTTACTCATTCTTTTTCTTTTATGATAATTAAGAGATTTTCTGAGAAAGTAACTTGTAGTAGTGGGGGCAGGTTGAGGAAGCGAGCTGAAGAAAAGAAAAAGAAGGAAAAACAAAAAAAAACAATTTTTATAGAAGTTTGGCTGGGACTCAATAAACCACTTGAGCGTTAATCAAAGGATTCTTAACGATAGTACAACATCTAAATTAGACTTTCACAAGGATTTATCTAAAATTTGTGGACTTCAATTTGATTTCAAAATTCTGACGTGTGGAATTGAAGGAAAGAACGAATCGTTCATTTTCGAGCAAATTAAAAATAGAAAACTTTCAAGCAAGTACTAAGAGACAGTTGAGGGAGACGAAGACATAGAATCTTGAGAGGGGATAATTACAAATTAAAAAAAAAGAAAATAATCTTTTAACATTCATATAGTGTAAGTTCAACAACCAGTATTAAATGATTCATAAAAATATCTTTTACATTCTTTTTTATGTACAAAAATAGTTATTTGTCCGCTAATTTTGGACAAGGTATTATGATATTTGGAATTTGTCATCGATTTTTCTAAATTTAAACCGTTCACGAGATAGGATTTACACATGTATGTCTGTGTGTGTGTGTGTGTCCATGTGTGTGTGTGTGTGTGTGCGTGTATGTGTGTGCGTGTATTCCTCGTCATTACAGAAAGAAGAAGAATATCGGTGGCATTTAAAATAATCTTATGTTTGTAAAACGATGAAGAAGTAACTTAGCATGATTCGGAAATAGGAAGGTTATTCAAGACAAAAGACTCTTTGATTCAAGATTTAAACAACGTTTTTCTTCTTATTTTCTCTTCTTTCATCTATTTTGTGGTCAAAAATTATAAATATTTTGACGTTGTATTCTCGCAACCAAAAATATCTTGCAAGAAGTGAAATGCATTACAATGGCATTATTTCGAACTTTTATGTAAAAAAAATTATTAAAAATTCATTTCAAACATCTTTTGCGATGTGGACGAGCTTAATTCTGTGTTAATACATTGAAGATGTCAAAATGGATTTCTAATTAAACAAGAATACATTGAAAGAATGAAGAGAATCTCATTGAACAGTTCACCTCCCTAATTCTACATCCACAAATGGCAACTCATTCAGTTTATACCAGATCTGAACTTATCAGTATATTCAAAGAAAAGTTATATGAAACATACTCTCAACAGCTATGATTATTTTATATTTCTGGCACATTTCCTCTTCAAAGACACAATACAATGCCCAAGTCGTTTTGGAACAAAGAGACTAGCATAGCCTTATATAGCTTTCATTGCGATGTGAGAGACAACTACTATGAAGATGAGCAAGAGAAGCATAATGAATGTTTGTATTTGCTTATATTGAAAACTACCTTATCATACTGAATGATAAAACAAAAGAAAATTTATTTTTCATAAATCTACAATTTTGTTCATTTTTCATTTATTACTATGAACAACCGCTCTGCACTTTTGTGATCTTGCAAAATGAATTCTAAGACAAAGCTGACGGGTTCAATCTCGGCTGGAGCAATATGTACTGAGCCATCAACAAGCATTGTTCTCTCATTATCTTGCGAGAGAAAATGTAGATTTATGAAGAAAATAGATTTTTCCATATTTTTTTCAATATTTCATTGCATATTGTGATTGATTAATGAAACTGGATGAACTTGCTTGTTGCAATATGAGATTGAATTGATGAATTTCCTTTGATTACTTTTGAATTTCAGGTTTTTTCCGTGCAGCGACGTATTAACAACAGATTTATTGACGACGTGATCACAAGTACCTCGAGAATCTATGAGGATGAATAACGTTTTTGCTTTTTTTGATATCCAAAAATAAAAAATAATGAATTATATGTTGATTGAGGTTATGTCATCTGCTTCTTTCTCACTTCATTTAAGTCTTACTCGCGAGCTATGAAGCGCTTCTCGAACATATCTCCATAACGAGATAATGCTGCCAAGGTGTTCACGTTGTGCATGTTGTAACTTCTGAAATTCAAAAGACTTTAGAATGAATGTTCTGAAAAATTGATGAAAGGCAAATATGAGATGAGGGAAAAAAATTGAAAAATTTTACGTTTCGGCATGGAATTTTCAATTTTGCTTCACTACTTCTTGGAGCAGGGGAAGGAAGAAGTTATAAAAGTTTTAACTTACCGAAGAAATTCACGATTGTTCAAACCGCGTCCTCCTCTCTCATTCAATCCGAAAGGAAGTTGAGGAAATGAGGAAACAACCAGAAGAGTAGCCAAGATAAGAACGACTGTAGCCAAGAAACGCATGATGGAGAAGAACTGAAAGCAGACGAAGCTGTAGAGAATAGAAGTATGAGTATGAGGTGGTAGAAAAGAGGAGGAGAAACGGAAATACGAGATGACAACTATATTCAGGTGATGTTGACATTTTAGGAGCTACAGGATAATATGGGATGTCTTCACGTGATGCTGGAAATGTTCAAAAAACGAAGAATTTCATTCATTGCCCAAGTATTAAGAAGGATCATGGCAGAAAAGGAGGAGCTTCTATCCGATCTATGAGAAAACTGAGACGCACAAAAACTATTCAGGACTTAGATGACGAGCATATGTTTGAAGATAATTTCTATCATCGTCATCATCGAACGCGCATAGTATTCAATAAGGAAAAACAATTGATGTTAATCAAAATGTGAATGATCTGTGAGGACGTGGATCAGAGCTTACAATAAGTTGATATGAGGCACTCATTTAATTATAATATCTCTTGTTATTCCTAGAATTATTACTACGTATTGCCTCCATTTGAACTCCCAACTAAAAAAAAAGCTTAACAGATTTGGAGATCTTCCTCTCGCCACATCCTGACACTGATTGAAATATATCCCTCGAAGATATTCGAAACTGTCAAAAAAATGCTACCAGAAAAGGAAACGGATTGTAACACAAGCAGTGAGCTACTGAAAAAAAATGTGGGGAGAGAGGACAGAATGTGGCTTAGCACAGAAGTTTTAGAAGAATTGAGTATGAAAGCCTAAATATATGTGTATCGTCTTAGTGGGATGGTAAAAGATTATCGAAATAAGGATTATCAGTGATGATATCGAAGATGCATGAAGTTACAACTCTCACTTCTCTCTACTCCACTCTTTCTATCTCACTCTTTTTCGGACTCAACTTCTCATAAAATGAGTGAGAAGAGCAGTTCTGAAAAATTGAATGAAATAAAAGGGGAGGGACTTCACTTAGTATAGAAAATATACATTTAGTTTAAGAAATATTACTTTTTTCTACTTACAAACTATGAAACCGCAAATCTCAAACTACAAAATGATATGTTATCGAATCAAAAAAAGAAAAAAAATTTCGCAACTGTTTTTCTAGTTTGTATTTTGTCATTCTCATTCGATAGACGGTCCAGATTCGTAACTTTCAACAAGATTTTCTTCCAAAATTTGAAAATTCCAAATATGAAATTACTGTAAAAGCAGAAAAAAAATTGTAGAAAACAGACACACACACACATGTGTTCACGGACACGTACACATACACACACACACACACACACACACATGTAAACTGGATACTAGCAAAACATGTAAATGTAATTATATGAAAACGTTTTTTGGAAGACAAAGAGGAATCAAAGCTTAAACTCGACTTTAAGCTTATTTTGAGTACAGAAGTATTATAGAAAAATCCCAAAAACCAGTAAAGTTTCAATGATGTGAGGGTATTTCTGAGAAAAATAATAGTTTCCATATAAATAGCTTGTCCATGATATGTTAATTGGTGCAAATCTAGGTTCTTCTAAGGTGTACCTATACTTTTGTGAAGCAGAAAATGAAATCTTGATGATGTGGATGATATAATCAGATGAAGTCTATGTAGCTGAAGAAAGCAGATTTTATACTTCTGCATGCTATAGTAAAAATTCATATGAAACGGCATTATTTATAAAGGTTATGACCGCCCTGATTGTAGTGACTGCTCAAGTTTTCGTTTGGTTTTATGCATTTCGCACATAGCACTACCTAATTTGGATGAATTCATACGAGAATTTTTATTCAAATGCACGTAAAACGGAAGTAAAAAAAAATAATTTATTATAGCAATCTGAGGATTGTTGGAAATACTTGTATGACTTTAGGCCTTGAAGACTATGAGGTTCATCAATGATATGGAGAAGTACGAGTACAAAATACAAAATTAGCATATACAGACACGCAACCAAAAGAGGAGAAAGAAAGTAGGAAAAAATTTTTTTGGAAAGAACAAAAAAGAAAAAAAATGAAAATAAAACACAGAATGAGAAATGTACACAATCACAATCATTATAAGTGTAGACAAGATTCTGGAAACATTATGAAATGTAAGCTCTTTCTTTATAAGCAAAATTCTTTAAGTAAACGATTCTATAAATATTTAAAAATTGTCTTTTTTCACGTAAACTTAATAAATTATCTTACTTTGAATTCTGCTTTTAAAAATTTTTCTTCTGCATGAAAATATTTTTTAGTCAGCTTAATGGAGGCGACAGTTTCTGCAAGTTCTTTTCCATCATACACATGACAAACGGCCGTATTATTCCTGGAAAGAACACCTTTTTTTTTCTCTCCGTCTTATTCATTTCTCCCCCTCAACTATACTTTTCACTTTCACTCTTTCTTTATCTATTTCCCACTCATTTTCCAACTCTCTTCATATATCTTTCTATCTACTATACTCTTCCTGTATTTGGCTATGATGTTGAAAAGAGATCTTTCTTATACAGACTCAGACAAAAACAGTTCTTTCATTTGTGAAGATAAGTTTGACTGCAAAAAAACACATCACAATTTCAAATTCAACAGAATGATGGAAAAATAACAATTTCCGTAAAGGAGATGAGGAAAAAAAAAAGGAAATAGCTTGCTGTACTTTCATATAGTTACGTGGGTTTTACGTGAAATGAAAATGAACAAGCCAGTCAGCATTCTGTTTGTTTAGTAGACCGCTGACCGGTTGTGGTTCTTTTTTTCATTCGTGTTCCTTTCCCTCATACTCTTATTTAGTCAAGACTTGATAAGAATATCATTTTAATTAAAATATTTTAATGAATTGAACTAACGTGGAATTATGTTCGTAGAAGAAGGCTTCTTGTAGTGTTTCTACAACATCTTGTGCTCTGATACCCGTTTCTCGAGATATTTCTACAAAGAAAAGTCATAAATGAAATGTATTGGAACTAGGCCAAATCATACCGTAAGGAGTTACAATTCTTCCTTCCTTCATTATCGTATATGCAACAACAGCTATAGTTTCAAACCAATACGTTTTGTAAGCCATTCTCCCTAAAGGGGACAATGGCTTTTCAGGGCCTCCCGTCATTCGCATCATTCTTGTTATGAGGTAGCCTATATAGAATTAGAAATAAAAAATAAAAAAAGTGAATGAAGAAAACATACTAAAATCAATAAGAAATCGTCCAAGACCCATACGTTGAAAGCACGGAAATACACAGAAACATGACAGATTTTCATCGAAAGACTGTGAGCACTGAACAAAAAGAAAAAAATGAGTAAAACGGATGTTGTTAAGATATAAAAAATGTTTCTTACCCGTGAAAAATAACCCAAAATTTCGCATGAACCTTCAACTTCTCGAGTTAAAATATAAAAAATGAATTCATCCACATCAAAACAGACGACTTTATCTCTTATCCAAACGACCGTCATCATCGATAAATTACAGCAATATTCCTATAATGAGACCTTATTTGGTTATCGATTGATTTTGCTATATATGCATACCTTAGCGTGTTTACCGCTAACCTCGAATATTTTGATATTATTATAACGATCATGATAAATTTCTGTGCCAGGAGGTTTGAAACGATAAGCACATCGAGCCTGTAGAAGAAATGAATTGATCAATTAAATGAATATAAGATTCAGCAAACCATATGACGGACGCAACTTGATGGAGACATAAAATATTGGAAGCAACCATCGCATACATGAATTTCTTCTAATAATCCTATTTGAAGAGGGTAGAAGCTTCTGAAAAAATAGTCTTTCTTTCAGTCGCCCAACACATACGCAGGGGGAGTAAAATCAATAAACAAACCGATAAAGCGCCTGAATCTTATACTTCTGACCTAAGATAACCCAATTTATTTGACCAGTTGATGAGCATTTTGCATTCTTCTATAACAATATCATGAAACAACTCTTCTATTTTGATTTTATAAAGAAAAACCTGAAGAAGTTCGCGAGCCTTCTTGTACATGACAACGCTATCGCTCACGAGGAATCCTTCGCTTTTCTGTACTTCATCTTCAATATTTATGTCACATAATGCAGCACGGAACTGTTCCTAAACAAATGAAATATCACATAATGAATTTACTATCAATAATTACCTCGAAATACGTTAAATTTGGGCTTTCTGACTTCTTTCGGGGTTTGATGCGCGGGCGGCGTCGCATAGCGTGCCTGACTGCTGTGATGCAGAAGGGCTATGGGGAGGGGGGCAGCTGACCAGCACACAAGTAGAATAGGGGTTGGACCTAGGCCAGAAGGGTGACTGGCTGTGTATGCTGGTCCCTGACCAATGGCCAAGACTCTATAGGCCAAATGAGGTCTGATGTCGGCTTAGGTTTTCTGCGTTCCCCCTTCGTCTCATTCAGTCGTTCTGCTCTCTCACAACCCATGTTCTATAATGACACAGCAAAAAAGAGCGGAAGAGAGAGAGAGACCAATAGCAAGGTTTCTAGAGAGAATAAGAAGAGTTTATGTAGTAGGTTTGATAATCTATTGCGACCTAGAAGGTTGTTGAGTTAAAAGTATTTTATTTTTCGAGAGGTCATCTTTTTTCCTCAGTCTTTCTCTCTGTCTCTGCTCATAGCCCGTTTCATTGATTGCCGTCATCGTCACCGTGGTTGCCGTCGTTCATTTTTAGTTGTTGGCATTGAATTGAAGCAGATGGTTCCCAATTGAAATCCATAAAGTCATATGTCTTATTTTCTTCCTCAGTTTTTCCGTAGGACGATTGGAATATTACGGTCCTCGATTGAAACTCGCCAGCTGTTTTCTTTCCATAATTTTCCATGCCAATATATTCTGGAACAAACCAAAGATTGAAATAAAAATGTTTTCTTTTGTTTTCCTTGTTTTCCTTATCTCTCGTTGTCCACAAAACGTCGTTTTAAGAAATTTCTATTTACGATTTCCGCTCAATACCTGCTTACCTCTTAAACTCCAAGAAATTGTTGGCTACTTCCGGTCAATATTCTGTTTTCCTCTTCACTTTTTTGTATTTTTTCCCAGTATTACAACCCATTTATTGTTATAAAATCGTCTTTGTATCATTTTGTGAATAAATTTCTACCATTTCCAATGTTTTTCTTGAAAAAAATACGAATGAACCAAATACCTGCGATCGCAAATGTAGGGCGAAGTGTCAATGATTTTAAATTTTGGAGTAAAGCAAGAAAAAACTGAGACAATCTTTTCGAATGCCATAAAAGGAAAGTTTTTTTCTGTTGTGTAAAATGGGTGATAATACGGAATGTTTGAGGAACAGTATATGATAAACATACTAAAGGTTAGCAAGGAAGAAATCGTTTCGATCATCTTACTGTCTTTCATCTGAGGTATAGAACGCGAAAACCTTATAAACAAACAAACAAACAAACAGTTATAAGAAAGATGAAAAGGTAACGGAGCGATTCATGAAGTCTCCTTTCTCTTATAAAACTTGTGATGGTCAATGTCAATGGTTGAAAACTTGGTGAAAGATTATCGATTTTATTGCCAATGTTGACCCTGATGGGCGTCTTTGTGCTTGAACTGAACGGCATTCTCATTTTCGAACTTATCAAAGTAACCTTATTATATTTTGTTGAAATTACTTTGTAAGACGATAACTCAGAAATGTAATCGATTGATTGTAAGAATATCTTATCAAACATGTTAAGGACACGTTTCATTTAAAACTCACCGTGTTGCGCGAATGTCTTCGCTCATTTCTTCGTTGTCGTTTTACTAATATGGAAATTTATGAAATCTACACTTGTTCAATGAATGTCTCTTTCTTGTAGTCCGATTTTGTCCTTCTCCTAGTTTCTTCAACCAATTCATCACGTACTCTGCCAATCACCTTTCTTCTTTCTTCAAATTTTTCTCTTATTTTCAGGTAAAATGGCCTATAATGACATCGAATATTGGTATCCAGCGATATGTGCCATCACATATTACGTCAGCGTTTTCATCTTAGCAGAAATTTCTAGAAAAGTTAGACTAATATGGAATTATATCTTAAATCAAAATGCTTTAGATTGTTGATAAGTACTGCAGGACCAACAGTTCCGCCCAAGTTTTCTTCATCGAGCTTATTGGAACAGTTCAAGCATGTACTTGTGTTTATGAAAATGGTAAAGTGAATCATAACAGCCAATGTTTAGACTTTCTTTTCTAGGAATTATTGCCCAGATTTACGGTCTTTCCCCTGTTTTTGTAACAGTAGCAGTAATCCTCTTCTTCACCGGAAGAGTCGCCAGGGGAGCATGCATTTCTCCTTTAAGACCAATGGAGCTTGCTTTCAACAAAGTTATCGGGTGCGGAGATTCATTGTTGAATTCATAAACACTTTTTTTTAGTTACAAGCGATTGTTCGTTCTGTTATCAGCTGAGATCATTGGAGCTGCTATAGCTGCCCGTTTAGCCATGAATATTTGGTACTACTCTGCCGATTATGCTTCCGTTCACGCTGATGCTTTCATAAGTGTAAGCAACTGTCGTCTTCAATATAAAGTACGTTGGAGTTTTTCTCTAACAAATTGTTTTTACTTGCTCACTTCAGGCTGATTTCGCGATGGTTATCGCATTCGAACTTGTCGGAACTGCTCTTCTGAGAATTCTGGTAACCATGATTCCTCCACGCTACCAAGAAGTTGGTGTTCCAACTCTCATCTCTTCGTTCATCATCGCTGGTATTAAAAAACTTCACCAAAAATTTATAAAGTTTTTTGTTTTCAGCCATTCTCTTGGTAGGAGTTCCAGGGCTTAACCCCGTTGTTGCTTCTTCTCGCATGTTCGGCTGTCAAGGAATTGATCAAAATACATTCATTGCCGTTTATTGGGTGACAACTGCTTTATTATGATTCACTTATCAAACTATATTTAGATATGTCCTATTATGGGTTGGTTCGTAGGAGCTGAAATTCAGAAAAATCTTCTCCAGCAAGCTCCATTGAAGTTGAAAAAGAAGACAAAATAAAAATATTGTTGAAGATTGTATTAAACAGAAATAATTATCATAGATTATATTATGAATTTCTTTCAACTGTGATAAACAAGTATAAGCAATAAATTTTACAGTAGATGTTTCCTAATTTAGGTGCGTTTGGGGTACATTAAACGACCATTGCAATTTATGACGGTGGATGTGAAATACCGCCAGCTTTATGAATGATTTTAATACTATATTTATTATCTTTGCAAAATGACATTTTAAGGATTATAACTAAGATAACTAAGATACACTTCTACCTGAGAAGTTGCGAGGTGGATGGAGACCGAAGGTTCGTAAAAATATTTCTCTTCCCACCTTTTTCTTCCTTTAAGTTGGCGAGAATGAACTTCAACTCCGTAAACGTATTGTGGAGAATCATGTTAAGGTGAGTTCTGTTTTTATCCATTCATTTATAATTTTCATTTTTTAAGGAAAGACACAACTGTATTGTGTTAAAAATTGACAGAAGGCAAAACGGATTGTCTAACATCAATCCCTTCGCTTTCCATTTTGAGCTCGACAAAGTTAAGTATGAAGAACGAAAAAAGCAGTTGAAGCGCGAACGTTTGTGTGACTCAACTCTTCTCAACTACAAATTCATAATTAGGCATTACTCAATGGTTTTCTTGGATTGCAGTCTACCATCACAAATTCGGAATTCGGCATATCTTACTTGTGTTCATGCTTTTCCTCTACGTGATGCTGGGCGCAAGCATATTTTTAGCTATCGAACAGCCTAACGAAATCAAGGTGAGTGCCACTAAAAAGTTCAAATACTGTAGACCAAAAATATTTTTAAACCATGACGTTAGATTTAATGGTTTGTTTCCCTTCGTTATCTCGCTTACTGGAATAGTTACTTCTGGGTTTTGCAGGAATTAGCGATTACAGTGAATCTGATGGATTCAATTACTGAACAAGACGTTAACGCAGCTATAAATATATCTTTGTCTCTTAATGGAACTGATAGAGAAAACGCTATGACAGATCTATTCAAAGTTTTGTTACTGCTCCTTCAAAACTTACCCAAAACTTCCAGCTCTATTATCGAAGCCTCTTACAAGCAGAGGGGAAATTCCATGGTAGTACTTGGCATAAGGCAGAAAACATAGATTTGAGACGCACATGGTCTTTCTCTAGTTCAGCTTTTTATTGTATCACACTATTTTCAACCATCGGCTACGGTATAACGACTGTTTTCCTGAAATTTTATTCTTCACCATTAAGTTATTTTTAGGTACTTTGGCTTGTGATACAACTGCTGGACAAATAATTACTATCATTTATGCGAGTATCGGTCTTCCAATTATGCTTGTCGTTCTCGGTGATTTGGGTGAATGGTTTCAAAAAGTTCTCACGAAAGCATATATAATATGTTATTTGCGCACAAGGTTAGCGAAATAGACTACCGAAACTGTAAAATTCTAACTTAGAAAAGCATTTGGAAAAGAAGATCTTAATGAAGAGGTGATAGAAGATATATTTTTACCTATGTGGTTAGCCATTCCTCTTGTCGGACTGTACCTCTTTCTGACAACTTTTTTTATTCATCTATTCGATCATGATGAAGGGCAATTACCAGGTTCTACCCTAGTTAGCAAACTGAAATCATATTTTTTAAGGAATTGGCGTTTGGGATTCTTTCTACTTCACTTTTGTGAGTTTAACTACAATAGGGTTAGGAGACATCATGCCTTATAACATACAAGTGAGTGTTCTTCGGCTGGTAACTCAAATGATGAAAAAACTTTCAGTATTCTCCAATTCTCGCTTGTGTTTTTCTTTTGGGCTTGGCTCTTGTCAGTATCGTTAACACGAGTATATATGCTCAGCTTTACGATCTTTTCTTCAAAACAGTGAATTGGGTTGAAGAAGCGTTAGAAAAAATTCATAGACAGAAACATCATGGAACTGGCTATTATGTCTTTCAAGTACATTGATAAAACAAGTGCAACTGATTAGAATTGAATATAGGATATGGGACCCTGCATTCAACTCCTTGTCTGTTCATTCCCTCATATTGATGATGAGGAAGAAAAGGTCGGATCCCCAATCCAAGCAATATTTGCTCCTTTCGACATGTTCTTGAAGCACCAGAAACCTAAGAAAACACTGGTGAGCTCGTTCTGATATATTATGCAAAGTATTAACTCTATAGGTTCCTCATATATTCCAAAAGAAAAAGAAGAGAGCAGAGGAAGGCAAAGATCAAGTAAGAAAAACACGAGCTCCAACTCTGGGTGCTTTCGGAGGTGGTGAGATATCTACAGGGTTTGTAAATATTCTATATGATGATAGCGAGTCTTTCTTATTTCAGTAAACATCAGAGAATTACCCGTCATGCTTCTGATTTAACGTCCCCAAAAGCAGGCAAGAAGACGAGAACGTTCTCAGCACTTGATTCCAAAGAAAGAGCGTTAGGGTCACCCACAGAGAATACTGTATCTCATTTGTTAAAACTAGCTATCAAAGCTCCTACCGTGATAGTAGTTGATGAAACCGTCAGTCATAATATGGAGAAAACCCTATCATCAACTACAAGTAGCCCCACTTCATCAAAAAACGATAGTTCAATAGCAAAGCTAGTTGAACTAACAATGGCTTCCCCAGTCGTGAAAGTGCACGAAGAAAATGAACCAGAATTTCCCTTGTCCTCACAGTTAGAAACTGAAAGCACCGATTCTTTTGACGACGAGGATACTTTTGAAAACAATCCACCACCGTCATTATAATCAGTTATGATTCACTATTCTTTGCCTAACGACAGTCTGGACCCCATTATATTTAGCCAAACTAAAAAAAAACGAGCTAAATTACTAGAAATGTGTCATGACCTCATTGATTTCACAAGTTCATTACTTATTCATCTATTTGTATATAAAAGTGTCAAATCTTATCTCATTTTTCATCATCTTAATCCTCATCAAGTCCTCTTGAAGTGCCTTACGATATCGGCGAGATTTAATCAAAAAGTTTTGTGAGAATAGACATACCTGATCAGAACATCCATTTCTTTTATGACTAAATGCAACCGCTAATCTTTCTCATTGTTGTTGTAAATAAATTAATTGAACATCATCTCCTCCATTAAATTTCCACATCGGTTGGCGTGGGAGTCAACGTGGCAGACTTCAAACCTTAATCAACTTGAAATCCATAAATCATCATTCTTCATGATATTATAGCATAAAACTATCTTTATAGGTCTTATACAGGAAAAAAGCATAAATGATTCACAGATTAACTCTTTATCTTTCGTTTATCAGCATTAACATCGAAAGGTTCGTACACTATCTACGAAAAATGGTTTTTACATGGTTGAGCAATTTGTTAAGCTTTTATGAAACTAAACTCCCACCTTATGACTCCAATACCTTTCTAGTCTCTTTTTCGGAAGACCGTTGATATTCTTCAACGTTATTGCTTTCATCCCAAAATTCTATTTAATTGTTTAGTTGAAACTTGATAATGCTCTTGTTTGTTAAAGCCGCTTATATGATTATTCGCAATTTATATTTCATCGAATGACACATTTGAACTGAGAATTGCAAACAGACGCGACAATTCTTAGATTTCCTAAAAATACGAACAGCTCTAAAAAGCCTTTTCTTCTTGTAATATCGTAGGTGTAGATTGTACTCAGATAAGACGCCTCCGCTGGGCTGAGACTATGTCTGAACAGCAGATGTGGTGTGATTTGCTGGAGAACCGACAACCTGACTATTCCACCTCAGTCCTTGTTCAGCGTAAGACCACATGCCATTGTCTCCAATTTTTTCCTCCAATTTTTCATCCTTTACTTCAACATGTTTGCTAAGGTTATACTCCGATTGTTTCGTTGTAGTTTCCGCTCGTATGGGGTGACAAAGTCCTCTCCCATCGTCAGTTCGTATATCAATGAAAGACAATTTTCTTCTTTCATATTTGAGTGAAATATTTGTCTGTGAAAAAAGTGAACGAAGCCAACGCTCCACGTAAAACTCTCGTCATTCTGTTTTTGAAAGGCGGCCAATGCGGTTGTGTTCTAATGTTCTGTTGTAAAAAGCATGAAATTCCCATGCTTCTATTTTATTTTTCATTTCTTGATTTTATTAGAGCTGCTCCTTTTTGTTTTTATTCACTTATTGCTATTTCTGAGCATTCTAGTATAATGTGTTATGAGTTTTCTCAAACATATTACTTCAACCAGCTTTCAAGGAATAAATGAGTAACACTATCTTCTAAATTGGCGCTGCACTCCGTTTACACAACTTTTTTTTCATATTTTCATTTGATTTCTTCAATAATTCTTGAAATCAGAACGGTCCACTGTAATCGTGTCTCTGACTAACATATTTCGTGATCATTGTACTCTTCATTCTTTTCGCTCTTCTGATTTTATTGAATCTACTGCAGGCTTCTTCACAACATAAGTTATCAAAATGGCTCAAGCTGATATTGCTGTCATTGGTCTTGCCGTAATGGGTCAAAATTTAATTCTTAACATGAATGATAAGGGATTCACGGTTTGTTTTATTACCCAAGAGTTTACTTCATCGGAAATACTCTTTCAGGTTTGTGCTTTCAATAGAACTGTTGCGAAAGTTGATGAGTTTTTGGCCAATGAGGCCAAGGGAACTAAAATTATTGGAGCTCATTCAATTGCAGAAATGTGCAGGTTCGAAAAATATTGGGAACTATTAGAGAAAATTCCTATTATAGTTTGTTGAAGACGCCCAGACGTATTATGTTATTAGTAAAAGCTGGATCAGCTGTGGATGCCATGATTGACAGTATTGTTCCTCATTTGGAGGCCGGAGATATCATTATTGATGGTGGAAACTCCGAATACACCGACACCATGGTAACGACCTGTTACTAATACTTTCTTGCTAAACTTTCTATGCAGAAAAGAACAGAGTCACTCGGAGCTAAGGGTATTCTGTTTGTTGGCTGTGGAGTTTCTGGAGGAGAAGAAGGTTTTTTCCATTAGTTTCCTGTTTAATTCTGTTTCTGCTGCAGGTGCTCGTTATGGACCTTCTCTTATGCCTGGAGGAAACTCTAAAGCTTGGCCATTCTTGAAAGATATATTCCAACCTGTTGCTGCAGTTGCCGATAATCAACCATGCTGTGATTGGGTATGTCTATTACTAGAGTATTAGTTTTCATTAGAATTTGAACAGGTAGGAGAATCAGGCTCCGGACACTACGTCAAAATGGTTCATAACGGAATTGAATACGGAGATATGCAACTGATTGCTGAAGCCTATCACCTCATGTCTAAGGGTTTGGAATTAACTCACGACGAAATGTCTGATGTAAGGACATACATCTCTATTGGAATTCATTTACTATTATCTTAGATCTTCGATGAATGGAACAAGAGTGAATTAGATTCCTTCCTTATCGAAATCACCGCCAACATCTTGAGATACAAAGATGAAGATGGCAAACCATTGGTTCCGAAAATCCGTGATGCTGCAGGACAAAAGGGAACTGGAAAGTGGACTTGTTTCGCTGCTTTGGAGCATGGCATGCCAGTCACACTCATAGGTACAAAGCCAGTACTCTCGAAGCTAAACAGAAGTTGTTTTAGCCGAAGCTGTGTTCTGCCGGTGCCTCTCGGCCATCAAGGACCAACGTGTCGCTGCTGCGAAAATTCTCCCACGTCCTAAAGTTAACAATGCTGAAGTGATTGGAGACAAGAAGGCTTTTATCAATGATATTCGCGAAGTATTTCCTGTGAATTAGAATCCTTCTTTCAAATGCTATATTAGGCTTTGTACGCATCAAAGATTGTGAGCTATGCTCAGGGTTTCATGCTTCTTGCTGAAGCTAGCAAGCAATACAATTGGAAACTCAACTTCGGAGGAATTGCTCTTATGTGGAAAGGAGGATGTATCATTCGTTCCCGGTAAGCTTATCTTGCACTTGAGAATTGAATCTTTCTTTTCAGATTCCTTGGAAATATCAAGGCTGCTTTCGTAAAGAACCCCGAACTCACTAACCTTCTTCTTGATGATTTCTTCGTCAATGCTATTGCTAATGCACAAGATTCTTGGAGAAATGTTATTGCTACAGCTACTCGCTTAGGTATTCCAGTCCCAACCTTCTCTTCTGCATTAAACTTCTATGATGGTTATTCCACTGAGGTAATAATCGTTCTGATAATCATTCTTTTAAAAAATCACTCTCCTTAGGTACTACCCGCCAATCTTCTCCAAGCTCAACGTGATTACTTTGGAGCGCACACTTACGAGCTTTTGGATACTCCTGGAAAATGGGTAAGTTATTGATAGAATCTGATACCTTTTGAAAACAATTCTTTAGGTTCATACCAACTGGACCGGTAAGGGAGGAAGAGTTACAAGCAATGCCTATTCTGCATAATTGTATTGTTCCCAAAATTTATAATAATAACAGTTGTTTCTCTGGATGTGATAGGATTGTGATAAACAACAGTATTAGAATCGTTTGTAAGAATTTTTAATTTATAAATCATGATGTCAATAGCCTTCTGTTCTTACTTGATACTTAGATTTTTGCTGTCTTAGTTTCAAATGTAACTTGAACTGTTTTCGTCTAGGAGATCAAGTTTCCACGACTTAGATATGACATCATTATCTTATCAGTTTCCGACGAGTTTTTTGTTTTTTTAAATATCCACACTGCGCGGGAATGGCTTTAGGTTGAGATTCTTTTTATTTATTGCATGGACATTGGTGATGTGATTCGTTTCGGTTATGCTTGCAGAAGATGCACTGATGTTCCCATTTCTTTGCATGTGAATAGAACGTGAATAGTTTTCGTGTTTATTTCAACTTTCGGAGAAAACAAGCTGTTTTCTGAGTGTATAATTTACAGGAAATAATACAATACTCAAAGTTGAGACATGTCCGCTAAAGCAGCTGATCAAACTGATCATTAGTCCTCCTCAAAAAAATTAAGAAGTGATTATGTTTCAATAAAAAGCAAACAATCATATTTGCTATTAAAAAAAAGAACAAAATATAATAGAACATTGAATTGGCTCAAAAATTAAAGCATTCAGGAGAAAGTTCAATTCCTCATTAACGGTTACATCAACTAACCGCAAGTCATTTTCTTAGTCAAATTTGGGTTTTCAGTTCAGACATTTGGAACGGAAAGATCAGGAGAGCTGGCTATTCTTTTCAACTTAGCTTTCTGCTGATCGGTTATTCTCAGAGAGTATCCGAGTCGTCTTAGGTTATCAGGATTAAGCTCAGTAATATCTTGACGGAAGACTTTGTCGAGAATACTGGGCTTTTCCTTGTCTTCAGGTGCATCAAGTGTGTCCATCGTTTTTTCAGAAGCAGTATCATATTCGTTGCTGATTTTGTGAGTGTATCCAAACCTAAAAAATTTAATATGAATTGTAATAATGTTTAGTAAGTTTTCAGAACTTAATGTTTTTCACGCCAGCAGACATGATAAGTTGAATATATATATTTGGAAATGATAAAAAAACTGACTGATCATGTCCAACCATATGAATTACATGTTCGATCTCTTCGGCTACGGTTGAAACGTTTGTCATAACCTTCTTAGACCAACGTTTGGCTCTGCATGGTTTCTTGTCGTCATCAATTCCAAGTTCAGGAACGATTTCTGCAATATTCAGTTTTTTTATTGAAAAAAAAAACAATTTTTTTTTGATCATTAATTTCGAAAAAAAAACTGAAAGAAAAATATATTCCTTATGTATTGTTTTTGATTTCCGAATTATTATTACAATCTTCGTTCTAAAGGTCATTTCTCGTTCAGCAAAAATTGGCCAGATCATTCTCAACAGCAGATGCTTTGATATCAAAAAAAAGATGGAAATAGAGAGAGAATCTGTCAAACACAGCCAAAGATGACACCGTTACGAATTAAAATGACGCACGCTAGACGTGAATGATCAAAAACTTTCACGTGGATAGCACGTTGACTTTACGTGAAATTTCAATCAACCCCTTTTTTTTCTAAAACAAATATTTTTGAATCGAAAAAAAATTAAATTGTTGTTCCTTGAATTCGGTCTAGACGTTTTTTGATGATTTCATTCTTGTTTTTCATTTGTCTTTAACTTTTTGATATTTACCTTCAGTTGGATCTTCGATCTCATCAAGCTTCTCTTGGCATCGAAGCTTACGGTATAACTTGACCATAGGAGATAACTGGCCAGGTTTTCGTGGAAGAACAACAAAAAGCAAGAGTTGGAGGAAGGCAAGCATAGAGCCAATTCCATTGGGTGTCTGTAAAGTGTATTGTTAGAACTTGAATCATTACATTGAAGTAATTATAAACTTACGATAAGATAGAAATCTTTCTTGAGTAATCCGTAGAGGAACCATTCGGTGGAAACGAAGAAATTAGCGATACACAATGGTAACGGAAGAGTTGAAGTGGCCCCACGGCGAATAACAACTTTCTAAAGTAGCAAACTTTTAATCATCACTTTTGTTTTTTAAACGTTATTTTTCTTTAATAAAAAAATGATATCAACTTACAAGTCCTCCTAGAGGTGCAGCAAAATCTGCTGTGTTTAAGGTCATGCAAATAATGCCTAATGGGTGAAACACCTTAAAAGATCAGAAGTTTGATCTCTAAGAGTGAGCTGAGCAATACCTTCATTCCGAAGAAATGAACAGAAGCCATCAAGACTCCACAAGTCGAAACAACAGCCAGCACTTTGATTGTGATCCAAAGCTGAACAAATCATTGAAATGCAATTAAGCTTGAATCTAGTGATTACCTTGTTTTTGGTCATAAACCAATAAAATAATGTATAAGTTGAGTAAAGTATAACTTGACATCCCGTTACAACAAGTACAGTATCATCATTCTTTAAATACCCATATGTCATCCAACAACAACCACTGAAATTATGGTTTGATTACCAAAAATTTCATATTTTCGTTACGGACCCCAGAATTCCCATTAGAAAGGGTGCTCCGGAAATTTCGTCTGTATCCTTTCTC
Source organism: Auanema sp. JU1783 (assembly GCA_943334845.2). Lineage (NCBI taxonomy): Eukaryota > Metazoa > Nematoda > Chromadorea > Rhabditida > Rhabditidae > Auanema > Auanema sp. JU1783. The sequence goes on along the minus strand of CALQYR020007479.1, from coordinate 481,506 downwards.
TTCCATATTTGACGACAAATTGGTCTGTAATAAGCTGGAATTATGAGACGAAGAAGACTGTGATTTTCTTACATTCCGCAAAAAAATAATCCTACAGTAGTAAAGAAAGCGATTGTGGATAAGCAGTTGAGGAAAGTGAAACCATGAGTGAAGACTTCTAACATTTTACTTCTTGGCTGCTTGTTCTCTGTAAGTGGCTCACACTTCCAAAAGCCTTTTGTTGAAGTAGAAGAAGAAGAGTGTTATACAGAAGATATGCCTGAAATGAACTGAGTTGACACAAAAGAAAGAATATAACAAAGAAAGTTTATAAGATAAGACAGATCATGAGAAGAGAAAGAGTTGTGGTATTTCCGTTCCTTAAGAACGACTTGGGAACAAACGAACCGAAGTCTGATTACGTCAAGTAGGAGGAGTTTCTTGAAGGCGACTGGGTGGGAGAAATACAGAAAGCAAACGTAGTAATATGACAACGTTTGGCAATTAAATAGAAATTCATTAAGGAGATAGGAAGATCCTTAACGAAGAATGACGACAGAATATGGATGCGAAAACTTTCGTTCTGACAATTACATCATTTGTTTAAGAAAAACGGATAATTCTTTTCTTCTTTTTTTTGTTATCATTTATAATGAAAAAGGAAGTTGTGAGCTTTTTCATAATCTGAAACTGTAAATTTGAAAAGATAGAGGAAGAAAGAGAGAGAGAGAGAGGAAGAGAGAGAGAGGGATAGAAGAACGGAGATGGTAGCCGAATCGCTAATAGTTGTAGAAACTGCAAATGTTACGAGGTAATTTCATCTCTCTCTCTCTCTCTCTATGTAGTTCAAAATGAGAATAACGACAACAGTTCTTCGAGGAGAATCATAGAGCATTTCTAATATTTGGGAAAAAAACCATTATATCTTAACTATCAATCAGACAACTAGTTATATAATTCTGATATCTGACTATCTGACAAAAGCAATTCGTGTCTCTCTCTCTCTTCCTCTTTTCATTCTCTCTATCTCTCTTATATTCTCTCTGAAAATCATTTACAGTTAAGGGCAATAACAATAAGGATCTAACTGTGAATGTAAATCACATACGATAATCATAAATTGATATTCACTTTCTTCATCATCGTTATCATCTTTATCGTTTTTGAAGATGAATGATCTTCCATTTTTTTCAGATTTCCAACATATTCTGTTTGTCGAGCTATACTATTTTTGCACAAAACTGTTAAGAAATGATTACACAAAAACTTGTGTTAAATATGATTTTTGATATGAAATTTGGAATGAGCAGCATGGTGTACTTGAGAATTTATGTAGGCAGAAAACAACAGGAAGGAAGATGACGGAGAAGCTGAAATGCATATTTTTCGTTGAGAGAGAAGAAAACAAAATAAGAAGAAGAAGAAGAAAAAAAAGTGATCCGAAACGGAAAATGAAATGTCATTGTTCGCGCTCATGCTGATCTTCTCATCTTTTTACGTCATTAGAAGAGAAGATGCATGAAATCTGAGAAAAAGGTTGTCCAAGAAATCAAAGCAATAAATGTAAAAGATATAAATAATATGAAGAAACGGGTTTACTTTATCTTGTTAGGTCATTTGGTATCTTTCAGAGCAAAAAGATATTCAAAACACCGTTCGTTATGGCTAACACACAGCTAGAGAAGGATAGAAACAGCTGGAATGAAAAATAATAATAAAGTTTGAGAGAGAGAAAGATAGAGAGAGAGGAGGGTACAAAGTGGAGTCAAAAAAAGAAAAGGAAGAAAGTAAGCAAAAGCAAAAAAAAATGGGATGTACCATCGTAGTAGACAACATGGAGACGATAGTGCTTCTCATATTTATGAAAACTTTAATTTATATGGAGGTGAAGTTGAACAGTATTTACATATAGTTAGTGTTGTGTTGTAGAAGAGAAAGCAGAACGACTGTATGAACAACGTGATTCATATAAAACCTGTAGGGTAAGAAAAAAAAAGTTATAATAATCGTAATTGTTTAACTATATGTATATAATGAAAATAATACAAAATAAAAGGAAATATCTGAAGAAACAATGAGAATCTAAGGAAGTTATATGAACGCCTTAGTCAAACAGACCAATGTTTAAAAATACATTTTTTATTGTTTTGTAAATGTTTTTGAATTAAAAAAAAAAGAGAAAAAAGAAAACGATAATGTGAGAGGAGTAGTATACAGATTAATAGAAGAGAGAAAGAGAGAGTAAGAGAGAGAGAGAGAAAGAGGGAAAAGAGTAAATGATCAGAATGATAAAGAGAAAGTTAAGAAGTAAGAGGTAAAATGTAATTCAGAAGCTATAAGTTGGAAATGGAAGTTTGAGAGAGGAGAGAAGAGAGCTAAGCCCATATGGATGTTCACATCCCAAAAAATCTCTTTTTATAGTTCTATTAATGATTCTTGCTATTTACATGTTCATAATAAGCTATCGTTAGGCAGTATGAAAATATACATACAAAGTAATATTTTAGCTTATTAATAAATCTATTTTAAGATATGTGAATGTACTACGTGCCCACTCGTTCTTCTTATATTAGCTATCGTTTTATAAAAATTCATCTGAATGAGCTTGTATAACTGAAACATAATTTTGAGACTCATCTTATTAATAAGCTTCAATTATTTGTATTAGCTTGAACAATCTTTCATTTGAACAATAAAGATCAATGAAGATCATGAACTCTCGTCATACAGTCAGTGAGCCATGTTTTTCTTTCACTCTTTACATCACTTTCACTGTTCTTTAGAAATTCATAATCGAAAAATAATAGAAAAGTAAATAAACTACTTGCAGCTCGTAATGCAACTGTTCTCGCATGCTGTGTTGGTTAAAAATAAAATTATAGCTGATAAGCTCATATGCTAATGAGTTACGCCTATCTGTATGCAAATTTCTGTCAATCAATACAATCATAACCTATATGTAAGCTAAGTATTATATTTTTTTTTTCAAATTTTTCATTATTTTCAGATTGAAATAAACATACATACATACATATATAGTATGAATAGATGTTATGAAAAGCTATTGAGATATCATCTTCAGTTGACTCCAACATGTAGATCAACACATACGTCATTTGACGCCAAACGAACAATTCTGTAAGAATATAGCTTTTTCATCAATCCAATGTTCATTCTTTCAGATTGTTCTTCTTAAGCAAGTTGATCATTCTGTATCGCATCTGAACGCTTGCATCTGATATGAAAACAAACTTTTGTTTGAAAAGCTTCAAGTAAAATTTGGCGACTTTAGTCGATGTTCACGATTATTTGATATATATGTTTGATATCGAGGAGATGAAGCATGCATGAGAATGTTTGTATATTTAGAAGAACGATGATGATGAGGAGAAATAGGTATACTTAACCATATTACCTGCACGTTCTTCTATTCATACGAGTGGTAATGGAAAAACGATCACGAATGATTTCGCACATTCACATAACCATCTTCATTCGTGACCATCTTCTAATAATGTTTAATATGTATCTATTTTTGTAACAAAATATTTTAAAAATATATTTTTTCTCTTCTTATTTCTCAACTTATAAGGAAACTGTCTCATCTCATGTTTCAAAAATTTTCTTTTGTTTGTCCAAATAAACATTTCAGGTCATTGTAGTTGTGTGTGTTTGGGTAAATACAGAAGAGAGTTGTAAGACTACCCGACATTTAAATTTATAAAAAAAAAAGAAAAAAAGATTTTTGTTCTCATTCTTTTATCCTTTTTTGAACTCGGCGATTCAGATGCTCCTACTTGATTTCACTAGGCTAGAATTGAGTTTCGCGTCTGACAGTCCATGTGTCCAGCAAAAAAAAAGAGGAAGAGGTAGTAGAATTTGCTTCCGCCATGGAGAGTCCGGATAAGAAACGGATATGTTATACGATTTCCAAAAAAAATGAAGAAGAATATTTTCTCACCGTGATAAAATCTTCTTCTTCGACGTAATTCACATTTTGAAGTGTCATTTGATAGCTTTTGATCACGCTGCTCTATCGTAACTCTTTTCGAGTGGTCATCCAAATATTTCATTTGTCCTATTCGATTTTGACCTGACATTCATCTTCATCCTCTTCCACTTCGCAGTTCTCACTTAGTTTTCGTCATTTGTGGTCATTCATATGCTTCATCTTCATCATCTTTTTTGTGAAAATCTTTTCTCATCTTCTTATCACTCAAACTCAAACAACACTCAAATGGGCGGATCTTAAAGAAGATCGTGTTAAGATGAGTGGAGGAGGGATTTAATTGACCTATTCAATCCTATCTCAGCTTATTCTCATCTTCATTTCACTATTTTCTCCTTATACAGCTGAACTTTTCATTATAGGCCTCTAGGCTATATCACAATTTCGTCTTGGTCTAGACACAGTACATTTGATAGACTAGCTACATCTTTACAAAACTGCCAATGCGGCTTCTTCTGTTAAGCCTAGCACTCTTATATGCAGTTAATGGTAATTTTTCATTAATTTTCATCATCGCTTTCTCAATATCTTTCTTTTTCTAGCTTCACCGAAGTCTAGGGTATGTGAAGTTGGGGATGAGTGTGATACATGCACGATTGCTCACCGCTTAGTTGGACAATGTGACGACCCTGAAAGAAAACAGTTTTTATATTGTAATCATAGAACAAAGTACATATCCTTTTTGAAGCTTAATTATAAAAACATTTTTTTTTAGAAAAGTAGGCGTCTCAAACTCGATGTATTTGGAATGTGTCGATAGAATTTGGGTTTACCACATGTGTTCTAGCGATAATACGTTGGTTTATAACCCAACAACTAAGGAGTGTGTTGATCCATCTGAAACACTTCATCATGCTCAAGGAACTTCTGGTGCGAAACATCGTTGAGCTAATTGTAAATATTTTTTTTTCTTTTAAGGTTCTGGAAGAGTCGGAGATGTTTGTTCTTTCAATACTGATTGTCTGGGTGGAATGTACTGCGCAATCGGTCAATGCCGTTGTCTCTCAACTTATATCGCTGTTGATGCTTATTGCTATGAAAGTATGATTTTAGTATTTTTGTCTTAATTCACAGTGTTTACTTTGTTTCAGAGATCTCTCCTTCGGAGTCTGGTTGTTTTTACGATGTACAGTGTTCGTCTGTATGGCCTGACTCATTCTGTAAGAATGGACAGTGCATGTGTCCAAATGATGACATGATTGCCGTTAAAACAAAGTTAGCATTTTTTATCGTTCAACCTTATTATTGATGCCTCAACTTGTTAGGGATGGAACAATGTGTGTTTGGGCTACTTCTGCAGAACCTGCTTGTCCGTTACCATCGCTTCCACCTCCAGACTCTCCAGCCGCTTTGGTGGTGCTACCAGCTGTTGCAGGTGAAGAAGACGTTATAATTCAGTTTTACAATATGTTTAGGGAAAAACTCAGTGAGCATAGCTCCATGCAACCCTCACAGCTCAAGCATACCACCTAACGCTGAATCTCTTCAAAGCGAAGCTCATGAATATAAATGTGCAGTGCAAGGAAATGTAAGAAAGTTGAAATTTCATTCATTTACTTTTTTTTTCAGAATGCGAATGATCTTTCTCCAGTAGATGTCTCAGATCTTTATGATTGCATCGATAACACCAAATTCTGGAAAGAACAGGGAGTCCAAGGAAAGAACCATCCTGTTGGAGTTTGTTGCATGAACAGAGGTGAATATTCATCTGAAACTGGATTGAAGAATTTTTTTTTTCAGCGTTCACATGTATGCAACCCAAAAAAGGAGAATCAGATGCATTAGGATCAGTACCTCGGTGGTGGTTCAACAATGTTATGGGTTCCTGCCAACAGTTCCTTTTCGATCCAACAAGTGCTGATGTTTCTCCCAACAACTTCGAAACATTAGACCACTGTGAAAGTTTCTGTAAAGACAGTAAGTTCTGCAATAGGAGCCGATCAGAGCAACTTTGAAATTTCAGCTTGCCCCCGAGGAAATCCTGCTTATCTACCCGCAAAGCAAGATATCGGACAAAGTCCTCATATTGGTTGCACTTCTTCCAACCCTTGTCCAGAGCCATACAACTGCTTAGAAGTTGCTAGTCAGAGTCTTTGCTGTCCATCAAGAAGTAAGAAAAACATAAAATTTATATCATCAAACTTTTCAACTACAGAGAACATTTGCTCGGATTCTGGTGCAAGGTTCAAGGATCCCAGGAGAAATGTTCCATATGATGCTGGTCTTCGGTTCGATCAACTAACAGGCGAAGAAGCTAATTTTGCCATGGGAATAAGCACGCGGTATACTTAATTCTCAGATTAACGTGAAATGAGTATATATATTAAAGATATTACTACAACCCTACTGATGGTCAATGTCATCCGTTTACATACAATGGATTCCTTGGAAATTTCAATAATTTCCATAATCAGGCAGATTGTCAGATATTCTGTGCAAGATGTAACTCTCTTTTAAGAGCAATTGGAGTAAACTCAATATTTAGTACAATGTACACATGGTAATCCTCTGACGAACGGAAATGGGTCTCCTCAAAGATGTCAGCGAGACGTTGATTGTCCCTCTACTCACACGTGTGCTACCGAACATGGCGTTTGTTGCCCATCATCACGTATGTTTATTTTGACTATTCATTATTTACGAGAAGTATCTAAAATTGTATTTGTTTTGAAAAGAAAGGTTCGCACGTGCAGTCTTCACGTGGATTTTGACGTAGAAACCTCATTTTACTAGAAATGTTGGGAAAGACTGGTCGTATCATTCTACTCATGATGCTATATTTATATCAGAGTAATAAAAAAATATTTTTGTTTTGCAGAAACTCTCTGTACTGAGCCATTGAGAATTGGTGATTGTAAACAATCTGTTCGACAGTTTTGGTATAATGCTGAGACGAGAACGTGTGAAGCTTTCCAATATACTGGATGTCAAGGAAATAACAATCGCTTCAATACATTGAATGAGTGTCAAAGTTTTTGTAAAAACATCAATGGTATACATGAACACATTATTACGGAAAAGTTACTTTGATTGATTCAGCTGAACCGAAATGCCTTCAAGGAAAGGCTTATGTTGACTTCTCGGGAAAATACATGCAATGCGGAGAGAGTTTAGGAGGTAATGGATGCCCCGCCAATTATGAATGTCACTTCGATGGTCTGGTTCATGGTTGTTGTCCAAGTAAAGGTAAGATGTGTTCTCATGTATTTATCACACAAATCATTTTTCAGCTTACACCTGTTCTCTTCAAATGAATAAGGGAATAGCATGCGGCTCCGGTAGCTCCTATAGATATTATTACAACAACCAGCTGAAGGTATGGACATATATTGAATTTCGTGCTCTTATGATAAAATTATTGATAGGAATGCCAATCATATTTGTTCCTGGGATGTGATGGAAATTCTAATAACTTCCCAACTGTTGAAAAATGTCAAAGTTATTGTGAGATTGCAGGTACCTTAAAGAAATATAATGAGAAGAACTCATTCTTTCTATTAAGTTTGTCCAAATGGTGGTTCACCCCTCCGAACAAATTCAAAAATTCGAACTTGCTCGAACACTGAACCTTGCCCACACGGTTACGAATGTAGCATGGTTGAAGCAAATGGAATAACTCAAAGAAGATGTTGTCCTACAAAAGTAGCAATATGCTCCAAACCCCCACAAATGGGAATGTTACCAAAATGCAGTTCAGGAACAGGTCAAACAAGGTAAACTACACTGACATACGCAACAAACTACCGAGCATGGTAATATTCGCTTATTTTCATCACATAAAATGAGCAGTGATGAATGTATACCATATATATGCCGTTTACCCGACTGAGACGCAAAGTATGCTGACGAAAGGAGTCTGAGCCAATCTTTTGTTATCGCGCTTATACGTTAAAGTTTGAAACACAGTGTTCGAAATGCTCTCATACCAAAGCATGTAGTTCCAAAATTTGTGAACATTTTTTACCTATATGGAATACGCAACTACCTACCAAGCATGGTAATATGCACTTATTTTTAAACCACATTGTGAGCAGTGATGAATGTATACCATATATATGCCGTTTACCCGACTGAGACGCAAAGTATGCTGACGAAAGGAGTCTGAGCCAATCTTTTGTTTTCGAAGAAAGATTGAAACACTTAGTTTGTAGCCTAACCTTTCTTTAATTATGCATTTATGAAAATACCATAACACAGTCTTCAATTCATCCCAAAAACAAAAAAATTTGTGAATATATACTTTATAATTTTTGCTTACAGATTTTATTTCAATATGGCTTTACAAACTTGTTCATCATATACATCTAATGGATGCGATACATCTTTAAACTCGTTCGCCAGTAAAGGAGAGTGCGAAGATTTTTGTCAATCAGCGGGTTGTGTTCCAGGAGACAGTGTGTACAAGGTTTATTTAAAAAGCGAATTAGTACTGATAATACTTTCGATATTGAAGGATCCCAACTCGAACAAACCATTCCTGTGCAACACGGCTCTTCAAAATAATTGTCCTTCTAATTATGCTTGTACTCTCAATGCTCTCACACAAGAACATGTGTGTTGCGGTTCCGACAGTATGGGTGTATGTCCATCAGGTGAAAAGGCGTTCATAGACTCGAGAACAAACACTCCCCGACAATGTGCGATGGCTGCAGATGGAAAATGTCCATCCGGGTACTTGTGTCGCTTTTCTCAAACAAATCACAAATATTACTGTTGTGGTAATGTGAAAGGAGGTTAGATTATAGACAGTATAGATTGAAAAAAGGTTTTTTTTTCAGCTTTTTGTCCTGCTGGTAGAGCCCTTTTCCGTTTCCCCACAACTCAACTTCCATCTCAATGCCATATTTCTGCTTCTGGAAACACTTGTCCTCCAGGATTCGCTTGCCTATCAGATGTTCCAAACGCATTCCAAGGATATTGTTGCAGTACAAACCGTAATGCTAATAACAGATTGAGATATAATTCGAGTTTTGATTTTAGCCATTTGCCCTGGCTCTTCTACTTTCCATCTCGATGAGAAAACAATGATGCCTACCAGCTGTAGTGCCGAAGGATTTGCGTTTTGTCCTCAAGTAATTTAAAAATATTAATAAGTAAGAGGTTAAACTTATCTATAGGGATTTACCTGCCAACAACAACCTGAAGGAAATGCTTACTACTGTTGCTCTGGGCAGGAGAAAGAAGGAGTTAATGGTTAGATCTATTCTAGAATTTGCACATAATTTTATTTCAAATGGTTCAGATGGATGTCCTCCAATGCAATACGCTTACATTTTTGAAGGAACTGTAAAGGGATGTGATCCATTCAATGCTGATGGTACGAAAACTGTTATTGAGCATACTGATTTCGATTATATAGAGTTGCAATGCCCAACAGATTATACTTGTCAATGGTCGTTGAAAAATCAAAAATATCAATGTTGTGGAACACGTCCTATCCGTCAAGTCAAACCAACTCATATTGACGATGGTTGTCCAGCTAAGCAATTTGCAATGTTGGATAGGAGAAGTGGAAAACCTAGAATTTGCACAGCCGGAGAGGTTTGATCTTTCTGACGAAATTCAAGAAGTTGAACACAAAAAAATTATTTTCAGACGAAAAATTGTCCGATCGGTTTCTTCTGTCAGTTTTCAGCTCGAAAAAACCAATTCCAATGTTGCGGTCAGAGTGCTGGATGCCCTGCACGTAGGGCAGCTTACATTGCTGTAGATGGTAATGCCCAAGAATGCATACCTGGTCCTGATATGTGCGCTGAAGGATATGAATGCGTCAAAAGCAGTATCTATGATAATAAAAACATTTGTTGTAGCAGAGAAGGAAATGGTAAGAGATCAACGAAATGAAAGTTTTACGTATGATCTTAGAATGCGCTGAAAACGAAGAGTTCATAAACGGAGAATGTGTAGTTCGTGTGAAGCCTGGAGGTGCTTGCCACAGAAGTGAAGAATGTGGAGGCGGAAGTAGCTGTATCGATAGTACATGCACGTGAGTTGATTGGAAAAGATTTACAACTGCTGTTTCTCATAACTCTCAATGAAACATAAAAAAGAGATTGTAAATATCTTTATAACTTGAGTTTTTTCTCTAGATGTGAACCGGAGAAAACGATAATCAATGGTATTTGTACACAGAAAGAATGCACGGAAAATCAGGTACAAAGAAATTACCTTGAAGTTATACGTTGAAATATTCTCAGATCCGTCTTAACGGACAATGTGTCGATAGGGTTGATATTGGCCAATCTTGCAAAAGTTCTTTACAAGTATATTTTGATAAGCAGTTACTCTTTTACTATGACATCATGATTTCAGTGTGTTTCAAACTCTCGCTGCATCGCTGGTCGTTGTGATTGCGCTAAAGGTGAGCACATTGAAGGAAACAAATGTGTCAAGGGAGAAGCTAAGGGTAACCATAACTATTATATGTTTATCTGTTTACGTTTTTTTTGCAGAAAAAGAAGAAAAACCTGAAATCAATGTTGCACAAGCTTGCCCTGACCGTTCTATGAAACCTTATCTTGAAAAGAAGAAGCTCAAAAGTTGTACTTCTTCAGAAGACTGCCCAACATCCTATAGTTGCCAGTTCAGCGATTCGGTAGAATTTTTATTATAAAATGCAAAAACTAATTGAATTCCCAAATACTTCAGGCTAATGAAAGCATTTGTTGTGGGAAAGAAAAGGGTGAAACTCGTAAAGAAAGACCAAAGGGGAAATCTATTACAAAGACTGGTAAACATCAAAGGTGATTTATGAAAGTAAGATTAATAAATCAGGTTCCCATTGTCCCATCGGAATGACGCCATACCTGCTCAATGGAAAAGCTAAAACATGTTCTACTGGATCATGTCCATATGGATATAGTTGCAAGCTATCTGAAGCATTGAAAGAATACTATTGCTGCTCTAAGAAGTTTTCGAAGAAGGGAACAGGTTATCATCAGACTGGAGCTGGATGTCCACGAGGATCAGCTCTTCTTTACCCCACTACTCAAGAGCCCGTACTATGTGAGCCAACAACTAAAGGCTGCCCGGCGGGATATCTGTGCTTGCAACACAAATCCAATAAAGTATGTGTTCATACTAAATACTAATGACGTATCATATCTTGCAGTTGTATCAATGTTGCTCAGTTGAAGCAGTGCAATATCCCACAGAAGCATCAGAACTGCATGAAGGTGAGATAGTCATCCAGAAATGACAGGAAGCCATTCATAGCGTTCACGAAATATATTTTTTATCCATTATCATTTCAGTACAATGTCCTTCATATATGGTTCGTGTTTATCGCGATGTTAATGGAGTTACGGAAACAATGTGTGGTAAGTATTATAAATCTTTTTAATTCAAAATACACATATACAAGCACAGAACAGTAGCGTTCGACATCAAGCACTAATATAATGAAGATATACGTCAAACTACATGCATGAAAAATAATAATTTATATGATTTTAGCTAGAGACTGTCCTAGTGGGCAAACGGCCATCAATGGAATCTGTCAAACAAACACATTTTTATAATATAATATAATTATTTAAGAATAGAATAATTTAAGTCTTTCAAATTTCATGTGATTATAATTGTTTTTGTCTTTGAGACAATTTTTTTGTTCCAAATCAACTGAAAAAAAAAGAAGGAAAAAAAATGAAAAGAAAGAAAAAGTAATAAGAGAATATGCTCGTACGTAGATACTATTGTATCATCTATAAGTTATTGTTATAAATTATATTTTATGTGTTGTTGTTTTATCAATTACAGTTGATACTTTGACCGATGATGGCGGAGCTTTGAATACTTTCAATCTTATGAAGTTACTGTATGTTTTAACTAGGAGCAGTGTAGATAAGGGGTAACATATCCCAAAGAATGGGTATGCTGATGCTATAAACGTATTTGCTGCAACTCCAGTGTCGATTTTGAAAAGCACATAGACAACAAGAACGGTTAGTGGTGCCATAAATGATATTAATGGGATTGATGTCTAGAAAATAATTTTTTTTAATTTATATTATTATTAATTAAGATTTTACTTGAATAAGAAGTATGTGAAAAACTTTCTCATGAGATTTAGCATTTGGAACTAACTGAGCAGAGTCGTATCTGTGAGAATGAAGCTTGTAGTATATTTTAAATGCACAGAAAGATATTATAGAAAACATTGCGAAGTTGTTGATAAGCAATGATAGGAAGGTTACGAACTTGGAAATATCTGTTTTCAAATCCTTAACAATTTAAATATCAAAGTTTCTTCCATATTAGAACTCACGTTTATGGATGTAGTCCGATAAGCTACTTTCTCAAAGTTTATATAGTTAACCTGACTGAACTTCTTAAAGAAGGCTGTAGATTGTTCGCTAGGTTGTAACGAATAATCACATGACCAAGAATAATGAACAATGAAAAGTATTGCAACCAATGTGTTTATAGCTTTTCCAGTTTTTGTAACACTCAGAGCATATAGATGTGGTCTGTACAGAGTAGAGTTTAGATCGCCATACGGTAGCAGCTTACTTGCAAAGAATGAGGTAGCGATAGAAAAAACATTGTGCTAATGTTCCAAATACGGTTACAAGTGTTCCATAGAAAACGTGGAAGAAAAGAAAAGCCACTGTCGTTTCAGCCACATATCCTTCCGATACAAACAAGGAACTTCCTTCGAAACAGTATATAACCTGCAAGACAATAAAAGTATAATTGAGTATATTATAGTGGGAGTACTGGTGATAAGCCCATATATGAGAATAAGCTTATGATGTTGATAATACCGAGAAATATGAATAAGTTTGAAATAATTCCAACAGATCGTTGTTGTGTGTGTATAACACAATAGATCATTAATGCATTTAAGAATAATCCAGCCAAAAAAACGCTTGTGCCATATATTAAGGAAAAAATTGACATCGCTGTTTGAAATGAGAGTCTCAAACTGAAATGATTATGAGATATCGTGAGGATTTGGATTGGTGAGAAGGCTGTGGGAATATTTCTAAATCAAATGACTTCTCTTCTGAGTTGTTTCATTGCATTTAATTGCTTTCTCTACTACGAATACGAATTAGGCACAAAAAAAAGAAACGAATTAACGAATCATAAAACAGTCTCTAAGAAACTCATTTATTGAAATTGATATAAGTAATCAGAGATAAACAAACAGTCATAAGCGATATGATGAGAAGAATGAAAACATGAAATCAGAAAATCAGAAAATCAAAATCGAACAGTAGTGGGTGAGACAGAAGTTGTAGCTGCATTTGATAATACAAAAGAACTACGATTACTTTCGAATACGGATCTTCGAGTTTTGATGCAAATAGCTCTCAAAATTAGGTATTTGACATATTTCTTATAATCTTTTATGAAAATGATGACGACGATGGGGTTGACTATTGGAAATATTGATATGAACAATAATACTGCTACTCCTGCCCATATGGTCATCTTTGAACCAGACAGTAGAATGTAAAGCATAAAGAAAACGGGAGCAAAGAGGAATATAATCGGAAGCATCGTCTGAAATAATATAATATAAAACATGATCTTAGAACCAAAATATGCCCCCCATTAATCAGATGAACTCATTATTACCTGAACGATTAACAGCTTCAGAATTCTCATTTGAATACTGCGGCTAGATGAGCTAGTATTTTCTCTTAGTTTGTTCAAGATTGCAACTGAAGTAACCGTTATGACGAAGAATACCGATCCGGATATAACAAAACAAGAGGCAAAGATACAAGTCTTCAGTGTATCTCCTTTGAGAGCCTGAAAATGAATCATCACTTGATTGATATAGCATCAAAGCTCTGTCATACTTTTACAGAAAAAGATAGATAGTAAGTTCCACCTAGTGGTCTTCTTATTATATCCCAAGCTAAGTGATTGACGTCATGCTCAACTTGCTCATTGGGCGACATTGTGTAGTATATGCTAAACATCCACCAAAATAGAAACATACTGTTTATAAGAATGGATACGAGTATTCCTTTCAATGTAGAGAGGAAATCATATAATTTTGGTCTAAAAGATCATATAACACATACATTCTATTATAATTATATGTCTTACCTGCATAACATGGCATATCGATATAAAAAACAGTTTCCCAATAATATAACTATTATAGCGAATGTTCCACAGAAGAAGTTCATTCCCATACAATTCACGAAATAATTGAATTTAAAAGGCCCATCAGGTATAATAGCAATTCCCATTTCTCCACTGAGATAGATCTTAAGACAAGATAATGATTATCAGGAATTATAGTTAAAGAATGAAAGGGCTGCACCCTATAATGACTTACCGGTGATATGATGCAACAGAGGCCAACAAAAAATATATCAATACCAACATATATAAAAAGAAATGTTCGATAACATCCGATGGCTGTTGATTTACATTTGATCATAGCCATGAAGAGTATAACGTTGAATATTATGGCTAACACGCACATGATGATCGACATGTAAAAGAGATAGGTGCTGGCACTGGAAGGCTCGAACATGACAAGATGATATCTTAGAAGAGGAGAAAAGGTAAACTGGATTTTAAAAAAAAGGAATATCTTACTGTCTAACAAAATGTAAAAAACTTACTCCATATAAAGATTGAATGAACAGTGCTGTTTGAACTTGCCAAATATGGAAATGCGCTGTAAACAGTTTGCTCCTAAGGCGGAGTTACTGGAAAACAGTTATATTTAAATGTAAATCATAATAATATGTTATTAAATAAGGTTTAAACAATAATAAAAAAGACTGTTTCTGTCCAAAATTCAAACAAAACAAAAAGTTTGAAAGCGAAAGACGTTTTTCTAACATGATGAAAGTAAGAGAGCAGCCTACACGGACAGTCCGCTTTTCGAAAGTTAACTCTCAATTACAACTAGTGGATGATAACCTTCAAGCATGTCTAACGTCTCTTCTGCTTTTATGGAATACAATTACCTTACGCTAACATGTACTTGAAACTTTAAAATTACCTGATAGTTTATACGTTTGGATATTCTGGTTTCCCAAGAACTTGCTTTCTTCTTACTCACAACTACTATGTTCTGAGCTTTGCGTAAGAGGAAAGTTTTGTAATCTTTAATGTGGATGAGTATCGGTATAGGATTGAATATGGGGAAGAGAGCAAAAAATGTTGGAAGTATTAACCGGCCGTAAGTAGGCAATTCGATTTGGAAGACATATGTTGCTATATGAATAATGCCTGCTGGTATGACGAGGAAGATGCATGGTAAGATACACTAAAGTAATTTTATTTTTGATTCTAAAATTTTATATTGAGTCACCTGTATGAATAAGAGCTGCAACATCTGCCAGTGATAACTTTTTGTAGATATACTAAGTTCCTGATTGATGCGAAGCTTCTGAATCATTCGAACAGTGAACATACAGATCGAAAATACAATGAACA
>CALQYR020007479.1:425856-449121 GCA_943334845.2 Auanema sp. JU1783 | reverse complement strand
ATTCATATCATCAGTTGGTTTTGAATATTAAAATATAATGGAAATAGAAAAAGTGAGAGAAATAGAGAGAGACAAACAGATAGAGAAAGAGAGAGGCTGAGTAAGAGGGGAAGACAGCGAGAGAGAAAGAGAGAATATAAGAATGCTATGAGGTTGACATGAGAGTCGTTAGCTAATGAATACTACCCGAGCGTTGCAGTTGAAAAAATGAAAATATATTATTCATGATCTTTGTGATATACATACAAGTTTGCAAATTAAGACAAGCCATGTAGTGGATTGAAGAAAGCAACAACTTTAGTAACGTTTTTCAATATAAGAGAACAAAGGAATTTTTTGTATTCACGTATGAAATACAAAATAGTGATCGGATGTATGATTGGGTATACGGACAGCATCCCTGATAAGATGCATCCAAACCATGGTGGTACGGAAGTTCCACAAAAAGCAAACATGATACACGTTGGCATTGGAGTACCCAGACAGAGAGCAGGAACAAAACACTTCAAAAAATATAAATTGAGTACTAACATAACTATTAGTAAATATATACCTGATAAAGCAAAACTTGGAAGCTTCTTGATTCTACACGCGTATTTTTGGTTATTTTCCTTCTTTCACGCAATTTTACAATGATTTTGTATGAAAGAACTATAGTTAGTATGCCTTCTGTAAGTGGGAGCATTGCTACAATAGCTGTAAGAAAGTATGCTTGTGCTCCGTATAAGAACTGAAAGAAATGTCTTTGAAGCGCATCGACGAACACCAGTCAGATGCACTGAGATAAACCTGTCTGTCAAACACGAAGTAGTATGTTTCTTCTAGTATAACTCTAAATGTTGTATGCGACTGATATCCCAAAGTTTCTTGTGTTTCCTTATTCGGGTGAAAATATAAACCACATACTAATATCCAAAAAATTAAGAAGCTTATTTGGATGCATGAAATGCATGCTAATCCTTTCTTGCTGCTTAACAGTTTAGTAAGTTCAGGTCTGATAGAATAAGATAATTGTTATGAATAAATAACAAAATATTTCATTACCGACATATGACCACATATCGATAAATGAAACAACTACCCAATACTATAGTAAAACATCCAAATGTGATAGCAAAACCATATGATATAATAATGGATATAGGGTAAGCTGTTTTCCGGATAACACCGAGAGGAAGGAGAACGACGACGTTTGATTTGAATACATAGATCTATTGAGTAATATGAGATGAGATCATATATGAGATCATTCTTTCTACCGGTGTCATAGCTGTGTAAGAAAATAAGAAAAGAACATCATTGAATACAAATAAATATAGAAATATACGATAGTGATTGATTTCTCTCTTTCTACACTTATAAGCTACATACGCTAATAAGAGATTCACTAGCAACCCAAGCGGCAGTAAGACCCCAACACAGTATAAGGAAAATAATTTTGCGTACCTAAATGACAAAGTAAGTTGCATCTTATCTCAATGTAATAGTTCTTATAGTCAATGATTGGACATTCACTTGACACTGAAGCACAATGCCGCCCTTGGCTATAAAGGTTTATTCTTGTTTTTTTTTTGCTACAAAAAGAAGCGATCGGTATAGGTTGTACAGTATCCTGATCGCTTGTTCAATACTCCATGTTCAATACGCATTCTTAGTAGTAGAACTACAAGCTAACTATGCTATTTTTCATTTTTGACTCATTGTGGCTATTGAGAAGTGTGCTATGCAATCAATATATACTATATATGTATGTACATAGATAGTATTAAAAACAAAAAACATTTACCAAATCATACAACTATGTACATCAGGATATAAGAACAGTTAATCTGCAATATATGGAGTTTATGCTACTGTATGAGTAACTCTATTGAAAATATATTTTTTGTAATCTTTAACATAGAGATATGTGAGCGAATTAATAAAAGGATAAAATGAGAAAAGAACTGTTATGCATGACCCACTCCACATGTATGGGCTCAATTTGAACAAGACAATGCAATTTGCTATAAGATAGGGTGCAAGCAAGAAAGTACAAGGTACAGCAATCTGAAAATGGTCGAACATCATGAAAGTTTTAGTTTGTCTATAGAATACATGCAACAGCCTAACCGAGAAAATTTCTAAACAGAAGCAAGAAGAGATCGCTTACAAATTGATAGAATGAATTAGTTTCAAATGAAAGCAGAAAAAAAATGAGTGAAAATGAAAAAGAGGAAAAAATATTTTAATTGTTCAATACTAATTAGTAATCAGCAAGCTGTTTCAATGAGCTACCTGTATAAGTAGTAGAAAAAAGAAATATCGTTGTGTTACACGATATTCAACATTTGCTATTTTATCATCTCCAAATAGCTTTTGGCATAAGGCACGTGTGATAATGACACATGAGAAGAAGCACCCAAAATTGACTATAGCAATGAAAGAGCAAGCAAGAAATCTTGATTTCGATTCAAATATAGTCTAAAACGATATTAAACATTTATATATTAAAAACAATGAAAGGTATGCAAGACGTGTGTTGCATACATAGTTAATGACATATTATACCTCATATGATAAACTAAGAAAATATTTATCCCCAATGACATATCCATATGTCTGTATGCTTCTTTCACTCAATGCTTCTAATGAACGTTTGTTTGGAGCATAGAATACATAGAATGATAGAGCTAGGAAGAAGAGTAACAGAAAATTAAATAATATAAAGAGCATTTTATATTTGCGGATCATATGGAACACCCGCGGTCTTAAACATTTTCTTTATTTTGTTTGAAAATTCATTCTTATTTGTGGGGAACTGAGAAGAAGTATGATGAAGCTGAGAATGTAGGGAGTGGGAGAGAGAATACTGTAACTTACCGGCAAATATGAAAATACCGACATAAATATGAGTTAATTGCTGTTAAATATATCGTTCCAAATAAGAAAAGATGAAAAAAAATGAAAAAAGGATAAAATGCCTGAGGCAACCAGTTCATAGGTCCTATCAAAACAAAGCCAACTGTATGTACATTACATAAGAACATCTTTAAAAGGTAAAATGAAGTTTTTGTTCATTAATTCTCAAGTTACTGGTGCCAGGAATGAATATGATAATGCATACATGATGTCTGCTACAATGAACACATAGAAGGAAAGCCGATAGTTTCCGATCAGTCTAGATTTAGCATGATGGATAACATGTGCTGCATAGATGTTTGAAGGAATGGACAAGCAACAGATAGCTGTTGGGAAATGTTTGATAAAGTTAGCCGCGCTAAATGGGTATTCCATTAGAAGATGCTAAAAAGTGAAATCAACTTAGGCTCCATGAATGAATTTCGGATACGTTTATAATATGAAATATTATACGTACAGTTTGTTGCGGACAGTTGTGGTGTGAACAGTAGGAGACTGTTCGAACTCCTTTGAGAGGTTGATTGTCTAGTTAATTGCATAACAACAGAAGGTTTTAATGATATTGACTATATCATAGATATGTATCTATGTACATACATATATGTATATTAATGAGATCTATGTTATTGAGATATTTCGAATGAAAATGGCTGTCGATGTTGATTGAACAAATGGATGAAAGTACTCAAGGATGAGATATTAGATTCAATTATATAATTAATATATTTATAATATAAATTTTGTTAATAATAATATTTAATTGATAATATTAACAATTTTTGCTTTCCAGACGATATTGATGATGAGCGAAGATGGAAACCTGTTTAACCATTGGTCTTTCGACGTTCGCTATGAACTTCCAACGATTCTTTTTGTGATGATACAAAACGATAAATCGGTTCGCTATCAGCATTTCCTGTGGGTCAGGTGATTGAAGTTTTGTGCCAAATACGGCTTTCAAATTACACAAATATAGAAAGTTTGATAATATAAAAAGGAGAGATAGATCATAAACGGAAATGATGAAGTGGACATAGACGGATGGTAAAGGACAAAAAGGAATTTCAAGGAATTTCTTGTCACAATCATTCCTTGATCATCATCATACTCTGTATGGCCGAAAAAAAACGGAAATTTATGTCTTTGGGTTCAAGTTGAATAATGAAAGTTCATTAAACAGTTCTTGAAGTTTGAAGATGATAACAAAAATAAATCTATTTTTAGAACAAATTAAATGAGAACAGATTGTTGCCGTCTATTTCGAGAGGCTTACGTGGACTAGGATGATATGGGTATTCTAAGAGAGAGATAGAGAGAGAGTGAAAGATAATTAGATGAAATACAACGATGAAAGATGAATTTAAAAGTTGAACTGTAGACGTTGAAGTTCATATTAAATTGAAATATGACTTATGCTTTTTTTTTTGCAAAATTCATGTTCATAACCAGATTGATGTGAGATACAGCAAGATCCACAAAAACCACATGAAACTGATCTATTAAAGATCAGAAAGTTCATCCAGTAGTCAGCATATACTGCTTTTGTTATGCTAGTGAAAGTTCAGAGTGATATCAAACATCTTCTTTATTCTAACTAAGGTCGTTGTTGTAGGTACGGTAGATGAGAAGCGCATAAAGGGCTTTTCCAAGTTTCAAGTTGAAGAACAATAAAGGGTTTCTCTTTAAACAGTAAACTGATTTGAGATCATAAAATAGAAAAAAAAAGGAAGATTTTTCTTTTCCGAAACAAAAGAATTGATAAATTCTCTTTAAAACATGCTCTCGCGTCTACAGTAACCCGTGTGGGCGGTACTGTATGCTTCCCGATATAAAATGGACAGAAAATGTGAGCCAATAAGTCTGTTCCTTTATTGAAAAGGAAAGTTTCACATCAGAATAATATTCACTTATTGATCTGAACTGTTTCATCAAATCGATATCATATCGCCACCAATCTTATAAAAGTAATGAATAAGATTACTCAAATCACTCCAGCCCAAGGTAATACTCTTTCATTTCATATGTTCATAATTTGATAATAATTTTTAGATGGCTTAAAAGCACTTCCAATAACTGCTTCTGAAGAAGATTTAACAAGAGGACAGAAAATTAAAAGATGGTGCAAGAAATACATGCTTGAAGGTAAACTTTATTAATTCTCTTACTGGTTTTCATGGCTAATATCTTACAGGACAACATTTGGATGAGGAAGCTGAGAAAGAGCTTCAAAACCTTCCTCCCAATCCTACTCTCTCAGATTTGATTTTCATCAAATATAAGAAATTTGTAGCTATGGCAATTCCATTCTTGTTAGTTCAGGTTCGCATGTTTTTAATTTCGATTTCATTAACTAATCCGTTTCTTGTTTAGACTGTCTGGTGGATGGTAGCCATTCGACACAACTTTTTCCAATATTACCCACAATACTGGCACATGCCAGTCACTATGCTTTTAGGATCATTTGTTGGAGGTTTTTATAGGGAAAAAATGATTTCCATAACTTAATCTTTATTAAAGGAATGACTTCCGAAGGAAGTGGAGCTGTTGCATTCCCTGTAATGACCTTAGCTTTACATATTGCTCCATCTATAGCTAGAGATTTTTCTATTATGTGTCAATCAATCGGTAACAGAATGTAAAAAAGTTTTCGAACAAACAAAAACTTTGTTCCAGGCATGACATCCGCTTTAACATGTGTCGTTATGATGAAAGTCAAGTTTGAAAGTAGAGCAGTAATACTTGGAACAATAGGAGCTATTCCAGGATTCATTATTGGAGTTCATTTTGTATGATAATTTCATCGTGTATTCTGAATTTTGAACATCCCATATTCAGATTGATCCACTGTTCACCGGACCAGAAAAAAAAATGTTATTCGTGGCCATCTGGACAGCTTTCGCCATTGCTTTAGCTTTACTGAACTCTCAGAAAAAGCGTTCAACATTCAAAGAAATTCCTGATTTCAAAACATGGAAAGCCGTTGTTCTCCTTGTCACAGGATTTGTCGGAGGTTAGTTTAGAGAACATAATGATCTCTTCTTAAGATCAGTAACGTTGATATAATATTGTATGTTTTAGGCGTTTTCGATGCCTTCGCCGGATCAGGTATTGACATTGCCATCTTCTCAATCATTACATTACTATTCCGTGTTACGGAGAAAACAGCAACACCCACAACTGTAATATTGAAAGGTTAGTAAGAAGACATAGATAGGAGAGTTCGTGATGTTTGTGAACTATCAAGGAACTGTTCCAGCCCTAGGCAATACCGATATTTTGGTCAGATGGGCTTAACAATCATAAGATAGATCGAAAAAGAAAATTTGAGAAGGCGAGAGAGAAACTGTGAATGATGTAATCAATTTTAAACGTTAGAAGTTGAAAGACCATGAAATGTAATCAATCAAATATGGTCTGAACGAGTCTGCTGACGCAGGCTGCGTACAACTTCCTAAACGATGACGATGTTGATCTTATTTCTTGTGTTTTTTTAACCTATCAACCATTAGAACAAAACTTACATTTGACATAACAAAAAATGTCAGCAGAAACATTAATATTATTGTTTTAAGGAATCAATGCTGTGTTTGGATTCTTCTACAGAGCTGCCATGATGGGAGATATTGATATTATGGCCTGGAGATACTTCATGTTGTCTGTTCCATGTGCCGCTACCGTTGCTCCAATCGGAAGCTTCTTGGGCTCTCATCTTCATCGTCAAGTACAGAATTGAAAAAAAGAATGATACACTAACTATTTATAATTTAAGGTAGTAGCATCATTTGTATATGTGTTGGAAGCTGTAGCCTTGGTTGGGTTCTTGCTCACTCGTCCAGCCTTATACTTAATTCTCGTTGGATGTAAGTTGACCAACAGAACAACAATAATCCATCGCTTGATTCCTTATAGGCGGAATTATCTTTGGAGGATATATTTTCTTCACCTTCATTTCTCGCACCGGAAACTATTTGATGGAGAAGGAGTTGAAGAAAGAAAACAAACAAAGAAATCAGGGAAATATTGTTATGTAAATTACATTTTTTGTTTTTTTTTCTTCTTCATCTGTCATCTCAGACAAATTATTCATCTCAAACAAGCTTCTTTTGTACATAAATTATTGTTTCACTTAACTCATTCTATCTTTCAACTTGACAACATTGGCAAGAACAAGCAGAACACAAACCATATTAGTGTCAAAAGAGGAGAATACTTTGAAATGGCTCATTGTGAGCTCTAAAAACGAAAACATACCATCGTCATATACTTCCTTTAAGGTCTTTTCCATAAAAAAAATAAAATAAAATTGGGCTTGGTTATGTTTTCTCTCAAATTGTCTTTCGGCAATTCCATTTATAATTCATTCGAAGTTTATTGGATGCTTCAACGTTTTCATTTTTTCATTTTTGATATTGTGCTTCTGAAGCTTAGAAGCACATGTCACTAATTCTACGTTTAATGCATTTGAAAGTTTTTTCTTCTTGCTGCAATATGACTCTTTTCACTTTACTTATCTTCAGACATCCACATGGGTTTCCTTAAGAAGGTTGGTGTAGCTGTTGATCCGCAACTTGTAAGTTTCTTCTACAATTTTTTTCATTTCATTCTCAAGCTCTCAGTTCGAATATTGTTTCATTCAAAATATACAATGAATGATGTCTTTTCTTAGAAATAATAGTGAAAGGAGTCAAAAGACGCATTTCCTGTCTCAACCTCTCTTCTGGCTGCTTGGCTTTCGTTACCCTTTACTAAACCTTTCTCTCTCTACCTCATTCTCTCTCTCTCTTTCTCTCTCTCTCTTTCTTTTTATAAAACTTTCATTTTGATTTTTCTTCTGCTTGAACATGCTTCTCGTCGACAAACTTCGAACTAAAATCGTATGTTCTTTTTAATTTAATTTTGTAAGAAAAACAATTTCAACAAAAAAACCTTTCGAATATTCTTGTTTCATTCATTTTATTATCTTCAGGCTTCAACTGTTGCAGTCCATTTATCTTTAATATGCGGAGTTATAGCTTATACTATATTTGGAGCTTTGATGATGCAGTTTCTCGAATCACCCAGATCTGTGTAGGACATATTTCCATCATAACTTTCGTTTTAAAACAATTTCTTTTTTTTAAGTTCCGTTCGTTTGAAGAGAGAAGAAAAGCAACGTATAACCCAGGTGTTCCTTGGTTCAGAAGTGTCAGAAATGGATGGCGGGGTCTGACCACAAGGATGAAAATAAATGAAAACAAGATTTACAGGTTCACGCTTGCTTGCGTCACGTTGCTCTCAGAATTTTCAATGACACAACTTGTCGTGAAAATGAATTGGAGAGTCTGAACATAAATAACATTGATAGTTGTTATCAATTTGCCAAATTTCAAGGAGTCCAAGCTACTTCAGCTTATGCAATTGATCCAACTGAATCGATTGAGCCAGCACTGAGTCCAGGTATTGAGAAAGTTTGAGTAGAATTGAAAAAAAAAATGTTTGTAGAAGAACTTATAGCTCAAGAGATAATTGAGGAAATGAACAAATGGTCTTTTGGAAATGCATTAATATTTGCATTCACTGTAATAACAACAATAGGTAAGCAGTTCATTTGCATAATTAACGATTGGCTTCATTAGCATATTGCTTGAGCGAGCTGTTAGTTCAGAAAAATTGAAAACGTTGAACGGTTGAGCTGTCATTCCAAACACACACATTACAGGCTATGGTCATGTGGCACCGGAAACATTCTATGGACGCTTGTTCTGTATAATATATGGAGTGTTGGGTGTACCATTAACATTATTAACTATAGCTGATATGGGCATGTTTTTTACTCATTGCATGAGAAAACTACTGCAGTTAGGTCGTTGGCTCATTCATAGGAGTAAAACTTGTTTTAAAGTTGTTTTTAACATATAATATCACACTGTTATATTAAACTTATTTCAGACACCAAAAAAGTCAGGGCGGAAGGAAAAAGTACAAAATGATCTGTGCACCGCTCGAGAATTAACGGAAGATACAGAAGGACATGTAGAAGTTAATGGGGTGGATGCTGAGAATGAAAATGAAGAAGAAAATAATGAAGAAGCCGAAAGTCAGGAAAGGTATAAGCTATACCAATTCTCTTCTTTCATATATTCTTATGAATCTCAGAAAAACAGACGAATCAATAGCTTTAGCCGTAACTTTTGCTTTATACTTACTCATGGGTGCTAAGGTGAGGATTAAAATTTCCTTAAGAGGCATTTCAAGCTATCGTTTGAGGTTCTATCCGTATATGAACCGGAAATGGACTTTTTTGAAGCATTCTATTTTAATTTTGTCACATTGACAACCATCGGATTAGGAGATTTCGTGCCGAAAAGGTAAAAATGCATAAATTATAATACAGTAAATGATATTATATTATAGTTTTGATTATTTATTTATAACATTGGTTTATATTGGAGTTGGATTGTCACTTACAACTATGGCCATTGAAATAGCTGCTGATCTTCTGAAGAAAATACATTATGCTGGTAGAAAAATGGAAAACATGGCCAATGCTGTTGTTTGGTTTGGAGGCAAAAAGTCATTTTATCTTCATTTCCTATATAAAAAATAATAATTATGCTAATTATAGGATGACAATGAAAAATTTGGTCAAATATTTGGGTGATCAATTTAATATTGATGAAGAAGAATTAGCAAATCTTAATTTGGATCAGTTTGTTGATAATGCTATCAAAGTTGAAGCAGGGGAAATGAAAAGTTTGAGAGTGAGTTTTACTCTCTTAGGAATTAACAAGCTGAATAACTTCTTTCAGAAGCCAGTAGATCCTGTCGTATTCCGTAATCGGCCTGTTAGCTTTTCATATTTGAGAAAATCAAGTGAAAGCACATCTCTTTACTATGTTGACGATCGTCAAAGTAAAACAACTGGTTAGTTCTCTCTGCTAGCCATGTTAAGAATATAATTTCAGCTGAATTATCTGTTATACCAGAGGACACATTTAGAACTGTGGATATGCTGAGGATAACCGAAACATCTTCTTTACAATCTAA
Organism: Auanema sp. JU1783; assembly: GCA_943334845.2. Lineage (NCBI taxonomy): Eukaryota > Metazoa > Nematoda > Chromadorea > Rhabditida > Rhabditidae > Auanema > Auanema sp. JU1783. Next base: position 439,194 of record CALQYR020007479.1, on the reverse strand, counting down.
CAATTTGGTAAATTAAATATTTTAAATCAGTTTATCAATCTAATTATCTTTTTAGATTCCCAGATTAGACTTGGATCATCAGTTTTTCACTGACTCATCCATACCGAACTCTTTCGAAGAGGATTATTTGAAAACGCTATCAGCTAACAAGCTACGTTGATATATTTTGCATTTGATTCAATGAATTTTTGTACTTTTTTTTTGTTGCTAGTTTTTCCTCATTAAGAGAAAGCTAAAACTTCGATCACCTGAACAATCGGAAGATTCTCTATGAAAATACAACATATTAGGAGTGCTCACCAAATGAGCACAACCGGTAACCATGGTATTCATAACATAGAATGATCGACCTTCATTTTTCACTCAAAATAGCTCCTAGCAGTTGTGCATATATGAACGGCTGCTAACTCTTCCATCTTGATGTAAATGAATCTTGAAGAAGTTTTATTCTGAAGTTTTGCTTATTCAGTGGGCGGTCGTGCATCTCAACGGTGGGAAAACAAGAGCTCTTCTCTTTGAAATATTCCAATTTGACAAGCTTCCTATTTCTTCCAACATCATTTTGAATCACATGGAACGGATTAATTATCTATCAGTGAACTACATTTTCCAAATAACGAGACTTTCATATTTGAAATTCCTCAACAGAGCTTCAATGTGAAAGGATGCGTTGCACTTTCGACAATTTACATTGCTAATCGCAGTGAGAAACGTAAAATGTGCTGCAATTCCTATTAAAAACAAAATCAAATCCGAAATCAAACATAAGTGAACTTCGGCTATGTCGTACGAATCTGTAAGTGGAGCAGAATAAGCAAGATATACTTAGTTATTGAAGATTATTTTGAGATCTTCGTAGTAACAAGTGCTTCTAACAAAGAGCTTTATGCTAATACGATATGTTCTTTTACGTGTATTCCTTGATTTCACAACACATCTGAATGCATTTCGCTATGCAGCATGCAATTACCAATCTGGAACAGTAATAAGCTCACAGAGCTGAAAAAGAGAGAAACGTATACGCTATAAACACTGCAAAAGAGTTCCAAGATAGAAATGTATAAGTTGAACTTCAATCAAGACTTTCAATTTCTATAAAAAGAAAAGTACACCAGAGCTATGATTTTTTCACTTTTTGATTCTCTGATCATAATTATTTCATTTCTGGAGTAGATACGTACGGCATCGTGAGATTAATAGAAAACTCAGCTTATATCTCTTACATCTCAACTTTTTTTTTGTCAACAATTCAAATGAGTTTTCTGAGTGGAAAAAAAAATTAAAATTAATACTTCAAACTCATATAATGAAGATCGAAGGCAAGTAACGGAAAAACATTATTCGACCTTCGTCAAAATATACTTTTCACAGTACTTGCTGGTTGTACTAAACGTTTATTTGGATGATCATATCCTTGCAGAAGAGAAACAGAACATTTCACAGAGATATTGTTTGGAAAGTCAGTTTGAAGTAAAATTGATAAAGAAAAAGCACTTGAAGGCTCTCTCAAGCCTTCTTTACAGCTTTCAAAACGTAATCATAAACTAGAATACTCGTACATCGTACATCTCACCTCTTAGTTTTCATTTTTTCAATTTTTTTTCCTCATTCGGTTCTTAGACTTTCATTTATTATCTTTTTGTGCATTTTTATTTCAACATTCAAACATTTGTTTCTCTAACCATGTTCTTTCTCTTTCATATATCTCCAACATACTTCTCTATCTTTCGTTTTCTCCCTTTTAAGCTCGTCGTTTTGTTCTTCAGAGGGTGAGCCCGCAAAGCGGTCGCGCCGCGTTATCTAATGACGACCAGAAGCTTGCTTTTCTTCTCTGTTTCTCCTGCAAATACTCTCTCTTTGCATTCCTTTTTTGGTCTGCGTTCTCTTTCCTGGACTTTCAAGGTCTCCCTTCAAATTTCTTTTTCTCTCCTTCTCAGGCGAATCTCTTCTTTATTTTTTTCAGTTTTGTTGAGCATTCATGAAACTCTCATTATATAGTATATATATATTATATATATACATATTTATTTTTATGAAGTCTGCAAGTAAAACTTGTCTGGTCATTGTCCAGCTGGTTGGTAGTAGCTTTAACCTTTTCAGCTTTTCATATCTAATTTTTGCTATTCTTTCTTCTATTCAGTTTTCCTTGTTCCTTTGCGTGCAGTGGATAGACTCTTACAAAAGCTTTGTCTATCCTATCTCCCTTTTGGATACTTTGTCCAGCTCTTTCAAGCAACTCAACCTCGCCTTAGCTGGTTGAGCCTTCTGTTCCACTTTCTTTATCTCTCAACTCTATTTATAAGCTTATTCATTTTGTCGCTCTCTCGTATTTCCTCTTCATCCCTGATGCTCTCCTCCTCATTCATTCTGTCCATTCGAGCCAGCTTGCTAGCAGCAGCAAGCCAGGCAGTCCTCCCCCTTTCTGTCGTCTTCTCTGTCTGCTCATAGTGTCCAACCCCTCTTCTAGCTTGGTTGTCAGTCAGTCAGGCCTATAAGACTCGAGGAGCCCACAGACAACCATGGAGGCCTTGGAGAGCGGCGGTGCTGGTCTTTCGTTAGCTGCGGACCCGCTTCTTAGTGCAGCGTTAAGTAGTCCGTTACATCACCTTACAAGGCGAATGTCAAGTCCACACCCTGCTCATGCAAGTCCTCACGGTAGTCCGAGTCCTCATCAGGTCGATGTGGAGTTCTTCGAATACACAGGATCAGTTGGTGGACGAAATGGCGGATCGCATCATCGAGGCAGTCCTCACGCGGCAACCATATACGGGTAAGACTTTCAAATTATTTTAAATATTTATATGTTGATATATATACCTACCCTTTATTTTTGTATTATCGTAGATATAGCTGTGTTTTAATGCTTCTTCAATAGTTACAAACCCTAGCATAGCTTGATATTGAAGAAACCGCTTAATTTAGGAAGTTGATAAAGTATAAATTAGTCAAGTGTGTTTGCGCGTGTGTGTGCGTGTGTGTGTCTGTGAAGCTTTTTTTATTTTCTTATATGAACATAAGATAATTAAGTTTTTTGTGTATGCCATTTGAAGTTAAAACATTACTCGTTCCACTCTATCATTCCCTCATCTTCTTCGCTCCTGTTTATCCTTCCCCTTCTCTCTCTATTCATTTTTCTTTTTCTTCCCATTCATACGCCCATACTTACTTTCCTCATTACAAACTTTTTTTTCTCTTTCTGACCATTGCAATATTTACAAGTTTTGTTCCGATAATTATATTCGCATATTCACATATTTCATGCTTTTTGCTCAAAGCTCTTTATCTCTTTCTCTTTCCTCCCGCTTCTCTCTCACTTCAGATCAAAACTGCAATTTCTTTCAGAACCTTTGAAAATTATTCAAAATCCTCTTTTAAGCCTATTTTGACCTCATTCTCTTTCTAAATATATCATTAGATATAGCTCTGTGTACATATATGGTTTACTGGTTGGTGGCAATGACCGACGACCGGTGCTTGCTGCTTGAGGAACCATATGGCATCCGGAGGCCAGACAACCAAGCCTGTGCTCACCCAGCCCGCTTAGACAGCTTTCGGAACTGAATAAGAGGGAGAGAGAGAAAGAGGGACAGAAACTAGCGTGTTTCGGTCAAGACCAATTATGGAAATACGCTCAAATGAAGAGACTATTAGAGAGAGAAAGAGTAATGCCTCCTCATATAGAGATGAATAGATGAAGAAACAGAGAGTTAGGAGAAAGAACATTGATGAATCAACAAAAACAAATATTTTTGTAAATATTTTGATTAAAATACAAAAAAGTTCAAATTAAGAATATTCTTTTGTATAAAACTGAATAGCATGTCAAATCTTTGACCATAACAAGCTGTGTTGCTTAGGAAACGGCTTTAGGACTGCTTGCTTCTCCTGTCATTCTCAAAAATAAAAATCATTTTATTTCTTTTTCCCGTCATAAAAATCAGAAAAAAAACCTTCCCGTTTAATTACTACAATTATGTTTTTGGAAATCCCAGTTCTTGACATTCACAACAGTCGCCAACCTTCTGTCTGTTGATGACTGTCAAAAGAAAATTTTATTTTTCGAAATTAAAGCTTTTGTGCTTCCTTAAAAGAATAGCTTATAAGTTTGTTTCTGTAGTTACTAACAATCACAGAAAGAAGAATCTTTGCTTAGAACAAGAAGTTAACGAAGAGAATGAGAGAGAGAGAGAGAGAGAGAGAGAGAGAGATGCATGTTGGTCACCAAACAACTCAAGGGTGGCACCAGCCCAAACCGAAGATTTTGTTTTGAGCTATGATAGAATATACCTAGAGCATGGAATCAAAAGCGGAAAGAAAAGAAAAACCTTTTTTTTCTCATAACAGTAATTTTTGTGTTACTTTCCTTGTATGATATAACAGCCTTGCTAAGCTGTGAGCTGTTTCCTCTCTCTAGCATCATCCCTCCCCCCTTCTTTCATATACTTTCTCTCATAAATTTATACATTTAGAGAAATAGATATATATATACATAAATGTGTGAGAATAATCACAATACAAGAAGAAAAAAATGTGTTTTGAACACAATGTTCTTCTCTTTCGTGTCAGCTTTTTCTGTGATTCATTCCTATTGCTCTCTGTTCCCCCACCTCTTTTGTATATTTCATAACCTTTTATAATATTTTCTTCTCTGACTTATTACTTCTTCTTTTTTTTCCCTCCTTCTTTTTTCTTCATCAACACTTGCTCACAATTATGGGGCGAGATTGGAAAAAAAAACGTTTTTCTTTCTCTCTCTTTCTCGTCTACAGAAGGTACTTCCGCCATTCTGGACACCCACAGAACAACATGTTGAAAATGAAAGAAAAAAAGACATAAACGCATAAAACCTCTAGAGAATAGCAAAAGGTTTTAAGTGCAGATGTTAGCCAGATATGTTCATGATCTATCCTTGAAAGACATCTTCATCTCGTTGACGATTTGCTCCCATCAATGCTTCTATAATACAACTTGGTAGAGTTTCCAGCTCAAGAGATAGAGAGATAGAGAGAAAGAAGGGAGAGAAGGAGATGGGGGTGGAAGAAGAAAGAAGAGAGTGATTGGTTTGGAAGAAAAGCCAGAAGACATTCAACTCGTATACAAAGGCAAACTAGGAAATTAACGAACTAATTACTTTGCAAGACTGAATTATAAAAAAAAGAGAGAGAGAGAGATTGCCCTAAAAGTCAAACGCTTCAACGAAAAATAAAAAAAAAGGAGAGAAAATGAAAGCTTTCGATTCATTCAAATTTGGGTCTCGTTCTGGATGCTCGCCAATCCACGTAAAAATCGTGGGAAAAACTGATGATTCTCATTCAGTTTACATGATATTCAGCTATTCATCTAAACCTTTTATATACATCATTATCAGCAAGAGATTTCTCTTCTGTCCGTTTGATTTTTGACATCTAAATTCTGAAGCAATTATTCATATTTTTTCTTCTTCTCTTCTCAAATGGCAGACAATCTACTAGATAATTTCTGACAACCATCTCACCCTTCCTTCCTTCTTTCAATTCCTTCCTCCCTTTCGTGCCTCATTCTCTTATCCGTCTTGTCTTTTTTTTCTATCTTTTCATCTACTGCTTCTTCCCTCTGTCGGCCACACCCCATCTCTTTCCAAAAAAAAAATTTTTTTTTCTCCTATCCAAGAAAGAAGAAGAAAAGCCAAATTCAAACGACGACAACGTTCAGCTTCTGTCGTCTCATTCTGATTTTCCACAACATCATTCGTTTGGTGAGCCCAAATTGACAATCTGAGTGAGTCAGTCAGCCCCCTACTGCCTATTTCTGAATTTGATTGTGTCAAAGCTCAAACAAGCTTCAGACCACCCAACACGTCGTGAATTTCTTGGCTTTCAATTCTATTTTTTTCTTTCATTTTCCCAATATCCTATATAGTTGTCTTCTATCTGATCTCTTTCCATATATGTTTAAATCATTCAATGTAGACACAAAAAATTATATGTTGTAGCTTCAAGTAATCTGATCCAGCCCGAAAACGGAAAAGATTATAGAGAAAATCTTAAAACTTTGAACAGGAGATGTATTCTCAGTTTTACAGGTAGCACAAATCTTCAGTCTCGCTTTTGCTTCTGTTCTTTTCACTTTCAATATCATTATACAAGCTATTCCCCAATATATCTTTTTTTAAAAATGGCTTCTACTCTGTGCAGTTGTTCGTTCGCGTGTGTTTCTGTGTGTGCATGGTCTCTATGTTGGCGTATCAAACGCATCAATCCGAATGAGAGACTGCTTCACCCCAGCTTATAAACAAAAAAAAACAATTTTATTTAATTTTTTTGTTAAAGGAACCTTTTTTGTTGAAAATTAAACATTTACAGTTTCTCAAACAACTATGCAACTTTGACGGCTATACAGCCTATACAACCCTTACCCCCTATCTCAACTGTTACATCGAACGGTGGTTCCGACAAATACCGACGTTCTAGCATCTCTCCTAGTAGGGATTCTAGATCACAAGACAGCAAGTAAGTCTAATGACTTTCTGTCTTTAAATATAAGAAAAGAATAGTCTTTAAAAACTTTATTTGAGAACAATAAAGATTCAAATATATGAGCTTCGAACTCACTGTTATTACTTTCAGTTACTTCTTTCCACCTTCTAGCCAGGGATATAATAACTATAATGTGACGAATATCAAATATGAATATGAATTGAAAACAGAAGATGAACCAGACTCTCCTGGAGGTAAGGAATTTTCTCATACAACAAACTTTCCATGTGCACACTTCTCGAATTCCATATATTCCCATTGCCTCCGCTTACATCCGATAATATTTCACATATCTCTCTATCTCTCATTTCTCTGGTACACATTCACGTCTCTCATTCTGAAACGTTTTTTTTAATTAAAGAGAAATTAGGAGAGAACAACTTTTTCATCCATCTGTCATCAATTTCTTTTTGTATTTTATCATCACGCTTTTTTCTCTTCAGTATAGTGAATCATCTTTTTTATAAAAGAATTTTCTCACATGTCTGTCAACAGTGTGTTCTCCGGTTTCTTTTCCGACACAATTCTGTTGAAAGCTTTTGAACCTGAGATACAACTTGTACATCATCCTACATGAACTTTCCATACAAGGGAATTATATGGAATAAATTGTCTTGTGTTTCGTTTATTGATGTTTTATGTTTGCAGGCCAAAACGATCCTCAGTCACATAGCTCTGATAATCCATTTTCTCCATCGAACTATGCTGCTGCATATAACAGCTTAGAACTCAGGTATGCTTTTCAATATATTTCAATCGTCTACACAAATGGATGAATGAAACTGATTTGTGTCGGATGTCAACCGATAAAACCATGAAAAGCTGAAAAGAAGCTGATTAACTCTCACCCCCGAATAGCCAGTCAATCAAATCGTCTTTTAGGGAGCCGAAATTAGAAAAGGACTGTTTTTCTTATAATGGATATGCGAATGGTGATTGTGATTCTGATGACGTCGGTTTATTATCCAATCAGTCACCATCACCTAAAAAAGGTTCTCCAATATTGAATGGGAGTTTAGATGATGATGACCTAGATGATGGAGAAGAACTTAATACGAAGGTATTTAGATTTTTCATTTCTCGTAATTGATCATTGCCTTTCAACCCTTTTTGAATGATTTGTTTGATTGTTCTCATTATTTTGTTTTTAGGATTTGGCTCAAAAAATCTCTGCTGAATTAAAAAGATATTCCATCCCTCAAGCCATATTTGCTCAACGTGTTCTTTGTCGGTAAGATTTGAAATATCTTTCACAGTTCTAAATTTCTTGATGTTTAAATTATGGCCTTTGGCAAAGTATGTAGTTTTCACAGTTTTTATTACGTATAGTTTTGCTCGAGAGTGAGAAGTACAAGTGGAACCCACGCGGATCGCAAAACCGTTACGTCACAGCTTAAACCATTCAATTCATTTGATTTTTTTTTCGATTTGTTCAGTTTAAGAATAGTCTGAGGAACGTTCTAATCTTTTCTTCAGCTTTCGGTTTGAGCTGTTGTAGCTGAATTGGTGATGTAGTCGTTAGACCATCTAACCTGATTATGGCCAAATGTGGCGCACCAAATTGTGTGAGCACGTCTGTCGTTATCGGGGTTCTGATTGCTCTAAAAGAGATTAGTAAAATTTTGTGTATATAAGGAAATACGCCTTTGAAGGTTCTCTGGCTTTCAACAATTTTTTTTACGATTAAAGAGAGAGGCAGAGAAAAGAAAACATTTGACTCAACAGCGTCTGACAGCCATATAAGCCATGATGCGGAAATTGCTAGGTTTCTATTGTACACATCAAAAAATTTATATGAAATATCCGGATTCAGATGATATTCCTTGTTCATCACATGTTATATTTCAGCTCGCAAGGAACTCTCTCAGATTTATTACGCAATCCAAAGCCTTGGTCAAAGTTGAAAAGTGGTAGAGAAACATTCCGACGTATGGCCAAATGGCTACAAGAGCCAGAGTTTCAACGAATGTCCGCTCTACGTATGGCAGGTAGTGTTTTGCATATCCATCTTTATTTGAAAGGTTTGGGAGAAAGATGTAATTTGAGAGTGGATAAAGACGGAGGCTAGCCATTGACGAGAGAAATGAGAGAGAAAGAGACGGAAAGATTGGGCTTTAGAGGGACCTATGAACGGTTTGGGACAAGAACCATCAGCCATCTGTCGACTATCTATTTCGATGGGCAGCTGGTACTATCCCTTATTTGTCTCTTCATTTACATACTCTCTTAGATGTAATAGTTGTTTGGGATCGAGGCTGAAGAGGCTTATATTGCTTAGAAACATGAAGATATAAGAGATATAGATGATGAGAGACATAAAATTATGGAGAGAGGGATGAAAAGGAGAGAAAAAAAGTGTTTTTACTGCCAACTAAGGAGGTTATCTATTGATTTCATTCAGAATAATTAGAATAAGCACAATAAGCATGACAAATGTCTTACAGATGACAGAAGGTTTTCTTTTTCGGTCTACCAATGACCTTTTCTCTCTTTCTCTTATACTCTCTCCCTTCTGAAGGAAGTAATAAGATATTTCTCTCAGTTCAACGATAATGTGAAAAGAGGGTTCATGAACAGTTCGAAAAATCTAAATTTTGATGACAAAAATGGTAAAAATATGATAATCTATGAAAAATAAAATGTCATTTTGGTGTGATGTTTGGTTATTATGATATCATGAATGAAGAGAAGCTGTCGTTAAAGTTACAAAATCTGATTTGGCATAACGGTGATTTGAGACTAATCGTAGTATTTCATATCTATAGATAGATCTATTAAATTGCATTGTCTATTTCATGAAGCTTTTAACCTCTTTTTCGTCTCTTTCTCAAACTATCTTACTCTATCTCTCTCTCTCTTCATATCTGTTTCACTCTCTCTTTTCAAAATCTTCCGCGTTTTGAGCTTCTCCTGAATAGCTTTGTTCAGAGCATTGACGTCTGGCTTCTCGTCGGCTCGATAGTGAAAAAGATTGATTAGTTTGAAATGGATGAGGCGATGCTTTGACGGGTCGGACAGCCTTTGGCAATTCCCCATAGATGGCTAGTTGGTCTCAAAGCTTTCTTCTCTCTACTTCTGCCTTCTGTTTTGATTCTTATTGAGTTGAAGAAAGAAGGGACCATTTGAACTCTGAGCTTTTGTTAGAAGCAACAAAAATGGTGTAGACGTTTTTCATGACGTAACTGAGTAGGAGGAAGTTCCAAATATGATCTTATGGGGAAGCCACGATAGGAATTAACAGATGCATGATGTTATTACAGAGTGATTACAATAATCATGTGATGGGCTGTTAATTGCTTTCTTAGGGTGAACTTTCCTATTTCTGAATATGATCGATAGGTTGAAGCATTGGTGATAAATTGGTCAATAGGATTCAGCGCTTCCAGCTGGCTCTACTTAGTTCCCTTCAGATGCTGTTGCTTATTGAATTTTCAAATTCAAGAGGCTGTTCATAAAACTCATTCCATCTCGTCACTTCTGCTGTTGAGAACTATTGAAAATTTGTGATTTGAATATTTTTCCGTATCGTAAGTAATGTCGAGCCGGTCTTCTGGCTTAAATGAAAAGATACGGGAAGCCTCCATGTAAATTGGAAATCGATAGTAACTTCAACAAGAAAGACCATAAAAGAAGATGAGAGTTCTCTTTTTTTTCGTTTGCAATGAGAGCTCGTCAAGCAACGAAAAAAAAATGAAGAAGACGAATATTCTGTGTCCATCCATATAGATCAGGGAAGAAACATATGAACGTTTTGCATGCAGAACCTTTTCATCAGTTTTCAAACAAGAGGCTTCTTCATATTCGTGGGTGAACAGCAGGATTTGCATTTTTCATTTTGGAATGAAAAGCAATGAGGAAGCGTTTGTTCAAAAATGGAGAAACAAAGTGCTTACAAAGTACACGTAAAAATATCGGTTGACGCGTGGGAATATTTGGAAACCTTTCTAAGGACAAAAATATTAAAAAATAGTTGTTCTGTGGAACTTCTCTGAGACCTTGATAATCGAAAAACTTTTTCAGCCTGTAAACGGAAAGAAGAACAGCAAGTGCAATGTAATCAGCCCCAACCACCGAAAAAGCCTCGCCTAGTTTTCACGGACATTCAAAGAAGAACATTACAAGTAAGTTGCTTATAGAACACCTTTTCAAACATCCATCTTTCACAGGCAATTTTCAAAGAAACTAAAAGGCCTTCAAGGGAAATGCAAATGACTATAAGCCAGCAACTGGGTTTGGACCCTACAACAGTTGCAAATTTTTTTATGAACGCTCGAAGGTACATAAAAGAAATAATAGATAGTTAATCGAGATGATCAGATTTGATTATAGAAGAGGACATGATCAACGGCCAGAGTCTGATTTGCAAGGAGGAGCAAATTCAGTAAATTCTGTTTCTAGCTCATCAAGCAATGGAAGTAGTCAAGATCTCTCGAATGGAATTCTTGGAGATGATCAGGTTTGTTAATTTTTTCTCTTTTTGGAAATAAAGCACTATTATTTAATAAAGTTAACATGCCTTTGTACCGTACATGATTTAGGAAGAAACGCAGTCATGGGAAATCATCGACATGCGAATTCAATAGATTTAATTTAATATGGAATTGTGTACGGTACAATAATTTATTTTTTAAATAATAATAATTTTTTTGATTTCAGAAATGTTCGGGTTCACCTGTTCGAGTTCAGGCAGTCACTGTCCAACCTCTATTTGAACAGTTATAATTATTTGAATGAAGCAAATAAATTAGGAAGGAAATCAAATTTTATCCAAGGAAGCGTTCATTGTTCGTTTCTCTCAACTGATTTCATCTTATACATTGATCTCCATCTTTTAATTCCTCTTCTTTTTGTATTTTATTTATTCTTATTCTCTTGAGTTATTCATAACCAGGCCGGAATTCGTGTGCCATAAGAAGCGCAGTACTTTTCGTGTTGTTGATTCCCACTTATTGCTCATACGCTTTTTCTTTTTTGAAATGAAAAATTGTATTTTAGTTGGTCCGAGAGTGGAGCTAGTTTCGTAATTTCAAAAAAATAGTAAAAGTATTGTGAGTATAGTAGGAAGAGCATTCATGAATTTGCTGCCCACCACATTCAAAAGATATGTGTGTGCCCCCCCTGAGCTATCTTTCTTTTCTCCCATTCCCAACTGTTCTCCCCCCTCTCCCCTCCTATCTTTAGATTGTTGGCAGTTTTGTTATGTTTTTGAAGAATAATCTTCAGAATATCAAAATGAAAGGTTATTTTGAGAGGTTTTTTACTGTTTTTCATTCAAGGAGCAGATTTTTGTTTCGTTATTAGGCAAATAATTATTTAAAATTCTGAAAAAGAACTCAAAAATCTCTTTTTTCTCCCCTCACCCCAACACTTGGTTTGTCTGCCTTATCAATCTGTCACTTAATTCATTTTTGGAATACGTTGTGTCTGTGCTTTTAGATAATTTAAATCAGAGTTCTCAATTATTTCTTTTTTAAATGTTCTTCAAATTGAAGATGTTCCAATCTTGCGCTCATCAGCTTGTTCATGACCGGAAAATTATCAAATTTTTATGAATTTTACATTCCTCATACATATAAGGTCATCGCTTTGAACTTTCTAGTCATTTTTAAAGCTTAATTTGGCTGTTCTTGTGTGTTTTTTCTTAAATAAAATGTTGTTCTATTATATTTCTCTGCATCAAATACATAGCAAGAGTGCTTCCATTAAGAAATGAATTGAAAGTAGAAGATTGTAAGAAATGTCTCTTTGACAAAACTGTAGCTAAAAGAAAAAATTCGCAATCAGAAGTGTGAAGCATCAGATTTATACGCAATGCCAGAATAAAATAGCTCCTAAAAATAAAATTTCCACAGAACATGAACGATTCATTCTAAAAAGTAGTTGTCATAAGAGAGCTTATGTACGTAAGGATACGAGCGCGGTAGGACGCAAGATCTACCGTAATTACGATTAATTTAAATTTGGAAAATTAGCGTTAGATTTGTTTTTAAGTAAAATCGATTATTCTTTGGTTTTAGTATGGATTGTTTTGAGTATTGATTATTGGTTTTAGTTTTGATTATTTTAAGGACTTTTGGTATTGGTAATTGGTTTTAGTTAACAATTGGTCTTAGTTTATTGTTGGTCTTAGTTTCGTCGTATATCGTGTTGGTTATAAAGGTTTAATTACCTAAGTTTGAGGTTTTCCGGGAAGATGGGTTTTGAGGAGGAACTATACGAAGACAGAAGAGAAGGGGACCTAGACACTACAATGTTGGAAGGAAACCCTGATATAGTCATAATATTAGTTATTAACTAATAAAAAAACTTCAAAACTTTTGTATTGCGCCAAAAACTCTATCTCATTTTTTTTGTACTGTTGCAGTTACTGCATTAGATAACCTAGGGTTATGTGACAAGGTTTAATTCTCAGGTCTGTGTAGTCCGTTCCGAAAGTAAGAAATGTATCTTAGGCAAAATTAACAGTTTAATCTAGAGTTGAGGGAACAGACCGACATAACTGGAGGGCAAAGTTGACCATATTAGAAAACAAAAAAATGAGAATAGAGGGAGACATGAGCATAGCTCAAAGGCCTAGGCAGAAAGCCTCGGGATATTTACAGTGTCAGTTGAGGTCTGTAATGTTGAACTATCAACGAGTCGTTTTCACAGAATTATATCTTAGAATGGTTTTTCATCAAGGAGTTTTGAAACTAATAGATTTGGGATGTTAGCTCATTCTCAGAACATCGCATCTGTTGTACTTTTCAAGGTGAAAAAGAGATTGTGTAGACATTTTGAACAAAAGATTGACTAATTAATTACTAAAACAAAAATGGCAAGT
>CALQYR020007479.1:388238-423782 GCA_943334845.2 Auanema sp. JU1783 | reverse complement strand
CTTACAATAAGAATACCTAGAGTTAATAGATTAACTTAGGATGGGAAGACAGATGAAGGAATACCATTATGGTAATAGTGGTGTTCCTCCATCCGGAGTTACAGTTCCATAGAGAGCAATAAGGATGAAGGAAAAAAAGACTGAACTAAACTAAACTGAATAGGTGAGTTTATATACTCTCGAGACAGAGTGTAGAAGGTTACGAAGAAACAGGTAAAACTTGTTATACATATTTTTCTTTGGCTGTAATTAGATAATTACTTCCTTTATTGAGGATGGAGAAGCTTGCATCGATGATAGGATTGTCATGAATGACGTGCAAGGCATGGTTTTGTCGGAAAGATGCGAAACTGACACCGTCAGCTATCGCTGTACTTAGTGCTATATTTCTCGAACTGATGTTCGTATATAGGTTAGTGCCGCTGAAAGCAGTGGGCTAATGTCAGTTTGCTGGAAACCATTATAACTGAAGAAATCGGATTGCATCGTATTGACATCAACGGAACCGTTGATGTTCATCCATCGATCATCCGAGCGCCATACGTCTGTAGGCACATGGTCGCAAGAAATAGTTTTGCCAAGAGGCAGAATGTCTTGAGATCCAGGAGCAGCAAATCATAGCTCTCCTGTTTGGGTCAAAATGGGAGTTTCTAGGTAACATGTGTTGTTCACGGTGTGATTGTGAAACACTCCACTTGCTGAGAACTATCATAGAACAACATTTTAATCAAGAACAAACAAGAACAGCCAAAATAAACTTCAAAAATGACTAGAAAGTTGAAACTTTGACCTTAAATGTATGAGGAATGTAAAATTTATAAAAATTTGATAATTCTCCGGTCATAGACAAACAGAAGAGCGCAAGATAGTAATATTTTCAATTTGAAAACATTTCATTTATTTTCGATATTCTGAAGATATTCGACTCTACTATCCTAGTTGCCACTCCTATGTTAATTTTATATTTTTTTGCGCTATTTTCATTTTCACTTTTATTACCAATTGTACCGGTGCAACCGGTTGTAATTTAGGCTAATTTTTCAAAGCTTAGGCTTTTTAGGCTACTTTTTAAAGATAATAAGCTAAACAAAAATAGCAAAAACATAAACACCACACATGAGTCGAACGGTCGTCCTTCCGCATTGCGGTTGCTAGTTACATCCCACTTTACCATGTGTGCTGCCGATTGCATTGGAAGAGTTTGCCAATATGTTACATGCGCTGCGTAGCAGAGACAGAGAGGAAAACGAGAGGCAGCCCGTCGACGAAAGTGTGAGAGAGTGTGTAGGGCAATGATGTATTTGACACAGTGAAAGATGTGGCGCTGTTCTGTTAGTCGCTTGTCTTAGGCTCCGCCCATTTTTTTGTGCGCCCTCGAGAATACCATAGCTTTTTGACAAAAAGTATTCTCAGCACTGGGGAGATACCCCCCAGACCCCCGGTATAGGGAGGTAATACTTGGGTTGGTTTTGCAGATACTATCTGAAGAAAAGTATTCTTGGATTTAGCCTAAGCCTTTTGGTGGGAAGATAAAGTATTTATTGAGGATAAAACAAGAAACAACTTCAAAAAACATGCTTCTCAAAAAAATATTTCTTTGTATCATTAATTATCTCAAAAAAAAAGGTCTTTCTCTTTGTTTCTTTTTCTGTAACTGAATTCACCTATTCGTAAATGTATACTGCTGTTTGGAACCCCATTGATATTCTTACTTTTATCTTTTTTGACTAAGCCTCACAGGCCCTCTATCCTGTTTGTACATGCCTTATTATCGGGGTTCACGAAATATCGGGAATGATTTACCGTCACATATGTTATGGCTTAAATTAGACAGTTGACTATACCCTTTCCATAAGTCAGTAATTATGATTGAGCCATCATTTACATTTTTAGCTATCACTTTCTCTAATGTGTATGCGCATCTATTGATAACAGGGAAAATGAAAATATCTTGGGTTTCTCGACAAACTCCCCCTACTATCCAAATATTCTTCTTAGTTCTACCTACATTATACTTGCGTTTACATAACACGCTTTCATCAATTTCTACAGTGAGGTTTTCACCTCCAATCTTCTGAGGACATTTATCAAGTTTCCAACAGCAGATTGTTCTTACAATTCTACCTAGTTTAGTAAACGAAATTCTGCTCATAGCAAAATCATTTGACATTACTGTAATAGAGGATTCTTTTCGAGCCCACAAAAAAAGAAATCTAACAAGAGTACTGAACTTTAGCCTGCTTCCTTTGAAAAATGTTCCTAACCTAACGCCAACTTCCTTCTTACATGATTTCGAATAACAGCGGAATTTAAACTTGTTTTCATCCAAGCACATTTCTTTTGAGCACGCTGATCATTTCTTTAATACACAAAAGTCAAAACAATAACAGGCGGAGAATCTTACTTTGGAGTTTGGTAGCAAACCTTTTCGTTGTAAAAAATTGAAAGATGACAATTCACTTTTTGTTAAATCGAAAATTTCCGCATGTGTTATCATTTTCACCTGAATCATAAGAAAATCACCATACAAAAAAGAAATCCCTAAATCTAAGATAAATCTCAAAATTGAGAAACAAAAGAGCGCATAAAATAATGGGCGGAGCCTAAGACGGGTGACTAACAGAACAGAACCAAAGATGTCAGCGCTGTTTCACTACACTCCCGACATTTAGATAAAATTGTGCGCACTCAAAAAGAAAATAGAACATCAAGAGATCTCTTTGTTCATAAACAAAATGTTCGAAGAGAAGGTTAAAGACAAAGTGGTTGGTTTAATGATACATGACTGAGAACTATCGTTTAGCGTTTACTTAAAAGTGTGATTAAGACATAATTAGTTTGAAGGAAATATTCTTCAGTCGCCTTTTCTCCTCCATTGCAAACTAATCCGGTGTGATGCTTATCGCTTATGAATAGGAATGAAATGTATTCGAAACGCTTCCCAGGCTGGTCAACTCAGGATCTCACTTCTAATATTCTAGAAGCAAAAATGCTCACTTTAAAATGGTTATCAACTTTAGGAAACTCGCTCAACAAATTTTGAAGGATTTTCTAAGTTATCATATGAGTTTGTCAAATGATGGGGTAGGAGACAATATAAACATTATTTTAGATGAAGTGAACGAAAGAGTTCTGGCCACACGATCATGCTTCTGCAAGATGGAAATTAACTTTGCGATATGATATCATCGATGGAATTTCCTCACTAAAGCGGAAAGATTATGTGATCTGAACTTGTTTGGACTTGAATCTACCATCCAAGTCCAGGAATAGAGTTCTTCTCCATGAGCGTATGACTTATGATCGTTGAGGCCATGATACTGATTCTTCATCCTGCAATATATCATTCCTTGTTGTACTTTCACAGTTATTCTATTTTTCAACTATTCCTGTTTGAGAATAATGGTTTCGTCCCAAATTGAGAGTGATGATTTTCGTATTTGAGTTTTGATAGCGCCTACATAAAAATCCCAGTCACTACAATTTCCTTCGGCGAATTAATAGCTCAGCGTGCTCGTTACGCGGCAACGTATCAACATATTCAATATTCAGGAGGCGGAAAAAAGAGACAAAACAAAACCATTTTTATTATTACGCAATAGTCTGCAAAAATGATGTATGACCTGATTTGGTTGAGAAGTTCTCCAAGTGTTAGCTTTCCTGATCCACCTCTTCATCAGATCGTTGATCCTCTGTTTACTTATCCTGAAAATACTCCAGTTTTTGATAAATTTGCATTTCGAACGCTCCACCCTTACTCCCACGAACACGCATAGTGTACTGTCATTGGTTTCAATTGTTTGCAATTAAACCTGGCATAGAACGTGGAAGCTTAGTCTTTGTACGGATAGAGTTAAATAAGCATGAGCTCAAGTTTCATAGCGTTTTCGGAACTAAGAAGTAAATACTGTAGATTAAAAGATTTTGTCCAAGCTTCTTCTAGAGTTATGAAAAGCGAGGATGATTCTTATAGTTCAAATAGCCAGTGGGAATGTAAAGTAAAACGGAAGAACATTCCAACAACTCTGAGTAGCTGATGAGGTCAAATTAATTGGCTGATCTCTTATGCTATCAGCATGTAGATCAGTCTTAACTGTGCTACATGAGTAAATGCGATTCTTCAGAACTAATACTTCGTTTTAGAGAAAAAGAAAGACGTTCTTCGTCGATCCCCCGACCCAAGAGCTTTACGTTATGTCTCAACTTTGAACTACTCAATCTTTCATATTTCGAAGGTGATTTGCAGAACGGTTGTACTCTTTCGTTAATTTCTGAAAACTTGTATCTTATCTCACTTTCCTTCTCTCTTCTTATCCTCTCTTATCACAATCTTCTATCATTTATCACTTCCTCTTAGCAAAGCTTTTCAGGATTCTATCAATCTTCAAATCTGCACTTGTACGTTCAGGTGACATTTGTCAGACATTTCTTACAAAAAGAAGAAATATGTGAATAAACTTGTTGGACTTTATCCAAAAAGTCAGCAGTTGTGTCTTTAAAAATTGCATTTAAGTCATTGAGTTTGCTCTCTCAATCCTATGTAGATACGTTTGTAACAAAGATCCATTGTCACAATGCATATTGTAATATTCTTCACGAAAAATCAGGTGAAGCAATAGGACATCGTGAAACGAAAAAAATCTTGAAAAACTTGAAAAAGGAATAAAAACGTGTTTTCTATTTATTTTGCTACTTTTCTATCTATATAGTTCAGAATTATTATTTGTCTCCATGAAATCATCCAAAACATTTTTTTTCTTAAAAAAAAAAAAAAGAAAAGATTTCTTATTTTATATAGTATATATAGATTTATATTACAAACAGTTAACTTATATTACAAATACAAAGGAATTTGGATCATCAATAATATGGGACAGATGATCAGAAATTATTTTATTTTCGGTCGTTTTTCATTTTTTCCTTGTTCTTCTACTAACCAAAAACTATTTTTTGAACATAGAGAATTTCATTTATGTCTCTCTCATCCTTTTATTTGCAATCTGTTTCTTCATCCTACCACCCCCCTCCCTCACTCCTTTAACTATCCGGCTCAACTTCCCTACCCCCTCCCATCCGAGTCGAAAAAAAACTTTTTTTTCGAATGCGTGAACAGCCACGTATGATTGCTTGGAAACTATTTTTGATTTTTGGCAGTGGTTGTGATGATGGTGTCTGTGCTCTCATCTCCCTCCATGCTTCTTCGCTAAATGAAATTGAAAAGGATGGGTTAAGTTTGAGAAATTAGCGAAGATTTTGAAGAATAAATTAGTAGGAAGAGAGAGAGAGAGAGAGGGAGAGAGGGAACGAGAGAGGAATGTGAGGGAGAGAGAAAGAGAAATGGAGGGAGGGAGGAAGGGATGAAGAAAAAGACAGGGAGAGAGAGGAGGGAACGTGGGTGTGCTTTCTTCGACCGGAAGTGGCAGTCTGTTCCGAGCAATTGCAAAAGCAATGAGATTCTTCAAATGATTGTTCTATAACTTCTCTCTTGTTCTTTTTATGTTGTTCGTTTATCTATTTTCTGTTCATCCTCTTATCCCCCTTTTAATATTTTAAGTTTTTAATGCTCTGCAATGAAGTTATTTCCACCTCTGCTCATCAAGAAAATGACGCTGAAGAGAATGAGAGCGGAAAGTCTTTGGCTATGTTACCTAAGGTAGTAATTTCATAGAAACGCAAAGAATAAGAACAGATGTAAACGTGAGAAATTGATACTAGACATCTCCGTTTCCGCCTACGCAGTTCAATGGCAAGAGAAGACTGGAGTAGAAGATGAAGAAGATGAAAGAAGAAGAAGAGCAGGAAGAAGCTTTCCTATGAGAAATGCTGTTAGAACTCCTTTACATCTGAAGCTGTTCTTTTGCTGATTTTAAAAGAAGAACTTCCTCTTTGCGTCTTCTGCTGCATATCTCTCCTCTCATCGTCTACAGTGTCTTGAAGCCGAGTGATAGACAATGATATCAACATAAGCCCATGCAAAAGGAACAGAATTGAAGAAAAAAACTGATAAAATTAAAAATAGTCTATGTGTGAGACTTGTTTCTACATTCCGTCATCTTCTTCAAAATCACTTTTTTGAATTCATGGGAATTCGGAATCCCAGTGGGGGGAAAAAAAGGAAGTTTCACGACATCTTCAAAGAATGAAAGCCAGACAGAGAACAGAAAGAGAGACAGAGCACCAGATGGAAGCAACAAGAGAAAGTGAGAAAGTGAGTTTTGGCGTGAAAATTGAAATGAATGACCATATGAATTTTCAAAGACATTCATATTCTCTCATCAAATATTTTAAAAAGAGTTTACTGAAATTCTGCTGACGAAATTTAATAATAAAAAAAAAACAATTTTAAAGCTGAGTTGCTTTTTGTTAAAACTCTGATCGGAAATCTGGCTTACAACAGATTCATACGTCAAATCTTCATATAGTAAATGCATATATTTATGAACATATAATTATAATAGCTATATTAGTCATTGTGAAAATTTTATTTTAAGAGGCCGTTCTGCTTGAATTTCTATTTTTCAGTTTTTTTCTGTCCAACAACGGCACAGAGAGAGAGAGAGAGAGAGAATGGAGTTGAAGAAGAGAAAGAGAAAGAGAGAAAGTGAGATGGTTGAAAATCTAAAGTGGAACTTCAGAAGCCTCTTCTCTCATTAGTTTGGTCATTTCCCTCTTTTTCCTTTTCGAAACCTTATCCGCTTTACCATTTTTGAACGAATACAAAAAAAGAAAAATTTCAGCTGTTTCTTTGGAAATTTCCTCTATTTATATTAATTTCCTATTCTAAAAATCAGGGAATGTTTATAGTTTTAGAAATTATTTTTAGAAGAAAAAAAATGATTTTTCTCTGATTTTTCATTCTTCAGCATGACAGAAGCAAGCTGTGTCTTGTCTGATGAAAAGTTCTAATATGGGGAGGGTGGTAGATGATGAAAGAAAAAAATGAAAAAAAAAAACCGAAATTTTCAGACGATACTCACTCTTTCTTCTCTTCTGTCTTGCCATCAAAACAAAGGATTTTCTATGAATTCTGTTTTAAATTCAAAATAATTACTATTTGTTTGGGCTGAAAGTTTAAGAAAATAAAAGTTTTTTTTCTTCTTTCTAGTTGTTGTTTGAAATATTTTTGATTCAGAGTCGTCTATTTTCGTTCTTACTCTCCCCCGCTCTCCTTCTTCACCGATACTCCCGCACAACCATATCTTCATATACGATAAGCTGATCTAAATTTCATTGAACGATCATATTTTTATAATTTTCATCTGATTTGCTTGTATCCATCGTTAAGCCTCACATAAAGTACAAAACATACTAGATGAAGCGTAATCTCTGTAACGGTACCATGCGGGCTGACGGATAAGACGTGTGTTTTCGTCTTTTCAATCCAAATTCCCATTACTCTCTGTTCTCAACAAGAAAAATTATTTTATTATTTTATTTTTTTTTGGCTTTTCTCTTAAAATTCAAATGGCCAAGCGGAAAATAGAACCATTTTTGATGAAATTCAATCCATGCTTTTGGGGGTCCATGTTTGTATTTTTTGTTCTGCCGCCAAACCAAGTTGACATGCAAAATTCCCCAACCAATTTGTTCAAATCAATTTGGAGATAGAAAATGGGAGGGAAAGAAATAATACCTTAACTGCCATTACTATTAATAACTTTAACTATTTATACCACATTTTTATTATAAATTAATATTAACACATTGACTGACTGCAGATTGTCAAAGGTAGAATGAGAGAGTGACTGGAAAAAAATGTCTTGAGCGAGACAATTGAAAGAGAGGGGGGAAGGCTGTGAAATTCGTTTGAGCGTTGAATTTCCTGTGTGCGCTGCGCCCACGCTTCCGAAACCTATTCATAACTTCTGGAGTTATATAGTATTTTGCACGCAAATTTTATTAGCCTGAGGTCGTTCTGTTGAGATTTTAATTTTAACCTTTATATTCTCATGTACAAACGAGAATTGTTCATTTTCACTAATTACTAACTAGTTTTATGAAGAAATTTAAAAAAAATTATTTATTGTAGTGGACCTCGCCTTCGTTTTCGTCTCCCCTCCCCACCCCTCCTTCTTCCGATGGGTGTTCCCAGACACCAATACCACCACCCCCCATCGCCCCCCAACCCCGCTCTCTACTACCATCATCTCCCATCCTGCCTGCCCAATTTGCCCCACCCCATATGCCAGTTTGAATCAACGAAGCTGTTTGTCTCGTTATTGAACTATCTAAGCTTCAAATTGCTCCACTTAGAAACTTTTACATGTGTATAATAGAAATTCCCTCAGGGCAACTAGTCACGTTTTTTCTTATTCGACCTCACTTATTCCTTTTTTGTTTCATATAGACATACTTCTTTATATTGTTCTTAAAATCTTAGCCCTCTCTTATTTCTCAATTGCCTTTTATCTCCCCAAAAATATCGTTTGGGCTTTCAGCTTTATTCTTCCTCGTCTTACTCTCCTCATTTCACTTTTCTTCCTATCGAGCTGTTGTTGCTCAAGCTTCGTCTCTTCT
This sequence comes from Auanema sp. JU1783, assembly GCA_943334845.2. Lineage (NCBI taxonomy): Eukaryota > Metazoa > Nematoda > Chromadorea > Rhabditida > Rhabditidae > Auanema > Auanema sp. JU1783. The sequence goes on along the minus strand of CALQYR020007479.1, from coordinate 415,265 downwards.
ATCAAAAAAAAAGAAAGAATATATCCACCCTCTCATCTGCCTTTTTTTTCTCTGTTTCTTTATAGTCATTGTGTTGCTTCTGATTCTTTTCTTTCTTTTTTTTTTCATTCGCTTTTTGCACATTCAATCCTAGGAGGTCCTTTTACTATGTTCTTTCTTTTTCATACGTTTTATACACTATTTATGGCATCTCCCCACCCCCATAACCCACCCCCCACTCTTCACATCTTTTTCGAAAAAAAACGTTCCTCGTCCTTTTCCACGTAATACGTGTGAAATGTCTGCTGTTCATTTTTATTTCTTTGTCGCGCAGAGCGGTTGTGTCTCATGATTTCATTTGTAATCTATTCCATCAGAATATCTGTCATTTTCTTTCTTTTTTTTCCATATTTTCTTCATATCAGACAAGCTGTAGTAGAAATCCATAAGGTTTTATAACTTCGAAAAACCAGAAGCTTTCAAGTGGAAAAACCGAATGAGATCAAGAAATCACTACGTACTCACGATAAACGTGACCACATTCGTGTTATTTTCAATCTACCTTCAGATTTTCTTGTATGAATCTTCGTAATTCATCATGCTGCGTCTTGTTTCAACACCTCCTCCTCCCCCCCCCTCATTTCCCACTCATACGATCTCAATCTTTTTCTCCATCAACGATGTCAGTGAGCTATAAATAGCTTCTAAAACGAAAAAAGGAAGGTAATAATTAGAACACGGAAAAGAAATCTTTCTTTTCCATTTTTCATATATAAATTTTAAAATGAATTATCATCTGAGAATAACAAAATTTGTTTTTTTTTAGAATTATTTCCTATGCTCCCTCGTTCATCTAACACAATGAACATATCAGTTCAGAGAGAGAAAGAGACAAAGAGACAAAAGGAGGAAATGAAAAACTTCATTTTATTACATGATTTTTGAGTTCTACTCTCTATATTTCTGAAATTTAATGAGTTAAGAACGTTGATGATCATCTTTTGACGTATTATAAGATAGAATAATAGAGTAATCTCTTTCGAATGGACGGACTGAAGTTTGAGCTCACTCTTAAAGCTTTTTCTCATTCTTTTCTCTCTCTTACTCTTTCTCTCTCTCTCTCTAGTTTCCTCTTCCATCCCATGTCTATCCAGAACGGCTTTCTAACTGCAACTCGCAGATGTACGTGGTGAAGATGAATAAATACATACTAGGTTGCTATAATTCCAGACGAACAAGAACGAAAAAAAACTATTTTTTCGCCCACTCACTTATGGTTGAAGTATAAAATTTCATTTTAGGTCCCTTCACTACTCACTCTCTCTCTCTATATCCCTTTCGTTCAAACCTCATATAGACTCATCCTCTCTTTGCCAGTTTAACGCTATACATAAAAGCAAACATAAATGTTGATTATTTGAACTTTTACATTATTTTAGTGACGACAAATAAATAAATTATGAACAATTTCAACATAAATAAATTTGTTTTTGAATCGTTAACGACAATGATGGCTTCGCTAGCAAGCACTTTGCATCTCATGTGTTCAATGCTTCTCTTTCAAATCCGCGCACATCAACAATTCCATCCGAAAAACTTATTTTGAAACATCAATCCCCCCCCACTCTTCTGTTTTCAACCCTCCCTCTTCTTGCTCTTTTCCATTCTTGTTCGACATTATCTAATAGCATTTCGTTTGTAGAGTATAGATGAGTGTTAGACGATTAAATCCATGTTTGAGATAAAAACTTTCGTTATTGTTTGTTTTGACAGAATGTCCGGACGGATGTTTGTGAAGTTTCCTTACTCCTGTACTCATTATTAACTTTTAAAGTTATTAAAATACGTCCTAATGTTATGGAAAATAATGAAAACTACCAGAATTTCATGATATTTCTCCTCATTGTTGCGCTTTGTCTTCCGCTGTCAACTCCTTATAGTATAACTCGTTTCATCTCTATGATTTTATCTAAAACAAACTGATCATTTTCTATACTTCATAGTGTCATTTTAAACTTAAAGTACGTTATAGAGGAACTTATTGTCACCTTTTCAACACTTTAATTGACACATTCTACCTTTCATGGAGATATAAAGAGAGACAGAGTGAGAGAGAAAAAACTAGAAAAAGTAATTATTTCCCTCCCACCCACACTGCAAGAAAGGCAAGGATTACTTGATGTACATGACACAGTAGAACTTCCCGGTTTTATTTTTGTTCTAGATGGTGTGAATGAATGAAGAAAAAACTTATTTTTAACCAAATAGCGATTGTACTTCTCATTGAACAAATGAATGCACGCGTGTGATTCACGTGAGCTCATACATATATGCTGTCGTCAATCAGTCATGTTGATCTTATTGCGTGGAACAGTTCGTCCAGCTGATAGTGCTACGGCTACTGCTCTATCACACTTTCTCATATTTGAAATTTAAGATGCTTTTTTAACCTTTTTATCTCATTAAAGTCATTTTAGGTGTTTAATTTCAATTTTGAAAAAGAGAATAAGTTCAAAAAGCTCAAGTATACCACTTGAAAAGCCTAAACTCACAATTTTTGAGAGTTGTTTCTTGGAATTTTTCTTTTCTTTGTTTCAAAAATACGACTTATATCATATTTTGATTATTTGAATCACATTAATTACATTATATTTCATATAATTATGCTGTCTTCAATATAATTTTTATATAATTATAGATATGAGTACGATTAAGCTAATTGATAATGAAAACTTACTTGCATGTGACAACATTCATTTAAATTATTTTGATTATTCATGTATAGTATGATCTTACTTTGAGTAACTGCAACTCCTCACTTTCCATACCTTATACATCTTCCGGTTAATGGTTGTTGGTCTTTCTCACTTCATCTCTTACCTCCCACAGATCACCAGTCCTCAACTCTCTCCCCCCCCCCCACCTCCCACTTCTTACTCCGCATTTTTTTTGTCGTTCAACTCTAAGACTCTATATGATGCAACTCTATACGCTATTACTATGCCTCATTATTCTTTGAGCTTATGGCTCACCTAAAAAATAGTTTCTTTTTTCTGTTTAGAGATATGGCCATCTTCATTTTATCTTTTTAGCTATCTTTGCACTCCTCTCTATCTCTATCCAACTCTGCCTGTTTCTCTAGCACTCTTTATTCTCTCTTCTTCTTTTTTTTCCTTTCCATGAAGCTCCTCCTATTATTCGTTTTCCGTTGTCTCACCTGGCGAGGTTCATCGCCCTTTTCATCCAAAGAGCATCTATTTCATTTGACCAATAATTTACGTTTTCTGTCAACTTGATCATTTTTCTTTTCTTATGTTCTATACTTATGAAGTGAATGTTCAAACTTCTTTTTTTATTGTCCATTCGAAGCTCATTAATCTTTTTGGAGTATCATTTAAAATGTAGAAGGAAGAATCATAAGACTTCGACGACTACGACGATGAAGATGAGGATGGGGAGGAGGAGGAGGAGGAGGGGTAGGAGATGGAATAAAAGAGAGAGAAAGGAATCACAAATTTCATCCTGTGGCTTCATAATATTCTTTGTTTTTCGTCAAAAAGTAAATTCCTTCATTGAATTAGAGATAGCTTTGCTGTTATCTGATAATTTTAGTTTTATTTGATTGAACTCTTCGAAATTTTAAAATCAATCAAAGTTTCCGATTGTTTATTTAATTAAGCATCGTTCAATCTTTGTGAGACCTTATGATTGATATCATACCTTAAATAGACGAACAGATCAATCAACATCATGCTATTGTTATCGTCTACTCCCCAACCCCCCCCACCCTTTGCATTACTTCTCTCTCTCCCTCTCTCTCTCTATTCAAACCGATGTCTTAAATGGGGTAAATGATCAGCTTAGCTAAAAGATCAATATGCGACTGGTTTTTATTCTACAAAATGATAAAGTTGTTTTATCACCTATCACAGGAAGTGATAGATCTTCTTTCTCTTTACCCAATCTACAGCTGTACTCCTGTCCCCGAGAACCATTATATGTCCCTGCTTTCTCTCGCCATCTCCCTCCCCCCCCCATTCCACCTCTTTTTTTTCTCAGTGTTACCCATCCCTGTCCACCATACCATCCATCCCCTCTTCATTTTCTGTCCTTTTTCTTTCAAGCAAGCGCCCAGTTGTGATCGTTGACGTTGCAGTCTTCAATATTTCTTCACACTTTATGGTTTTGCTTCTTTTAGCCTTCAATTTTCTCGTTCTTCTCTCGCTGCCTCTCTCAATATCTCTCATTCTCACATTTTATGATTTTTTTTCCGCTTTTAACTGTACGTCAGTATCGTTGAACCTCTTCTCTCTTCATTCCCTTTTTAATCTATATTTGGCCATCAGGTTGCAGAGTATTCATGTTTTCTCTCCTGTATTTAACATCATCACAGTAATTTTATTCGAATTCTGTACAATTCTGTTGACATTTGGCCCTGTTTTCAATCGTTTTTCTTTCTTTTTTTTATGCCATGTTCTCGTCGTTTTTACTCTCTCATTCATTTAATGTCATGATGTTTCTCCTTTACTTCAATCAATCTTTGATCAAATAATCTTGACCATTTTTTATTTTATTTTTTTTCCAAAATCAAAACAGTAATTTCAACGAAGAGAGGATAACGAGACGACGACGAACGAGTGTTTAAAACACAAAAAACTTTTTTTTTCTTTTTTTTTATTCATGAGATCGATTTCTCTTAATCTTATTAATCCCTAAAGTTCTGCTTTAACAAAAGAATATTTATGTCTTTGATCTCACTTCCTTTTCATTTAGTTTTTTCATCAAACATCCTTCCGAAAATCTTTTCGCCGTTATGTGTGCCATACTGATTTATCAGAATCGATATGAAATTTCAATTCATTTTTGTGTCTGTGTCTGTGTGTATATGTCTGGTATGTCGTCTATCGCTGGATTTCAAGCACTTCTCAGGAAGAAGTCTCCACACCAATAACCACACCCAAAATCTCTCACACCGTCTTGTCCAATGAGATATTAGATTATTATTTTTAATGCAAAAGAAAAAAAATCATAATTATTCATTATTTAATGAAGTAGACAGTAAGAAGAACCACATGACCACATCTGTTTCCAATTGTCGCTTTCAAGAAACAGCTGGTTATCCAATTAACTGATACATATAATTTAGTCTCCTATCTCCCCACCCCCACCCTCTGAAGTTTTTTTTTCAAACTCTGCAAACAGTTCCGTCAAAAAAAAACATTTTTCTCTTTTCTCTCAGATGATAAAAAATATTTTTCTCCACGTCTCGCAAGAAAAATAATGTTACTATCCAAGGTTCTTGTCTGCTTTGCTGCCACCCGCATTTTTATATTCTCTAATCCTTTGAAAGCAAGTTGCGAATGCATTTCTTCAGAAAATCTCGTGAAAAAAAAGGATTTGGTGTCGTCACATCTTAATCTTCTATTCATTTATCAATTTCTTCCATTTACAAATAATATGCTTGAACAACAACGAAAAAAAAAGATATCAAACGAAGCTATGCGAAAGCAATGTGTATGGTCACGTCAGTTGACCTCCACCCACCTCAACAACTGCGTTTTAAAAGTTTTTGAGCTGCCGATATTTCTCAGACTTTCTTGAACTTTTAGCCATCCGTCTTGTCTTTCATTTTTCTCTTGGAAATTTCTCTAATTCTTCCATTTTCTCATTGTTTTCCTCTTGCACTCTCTCTCTCTCTCTCTCTCTTTTCCTCACTTTCTATCCGAGTCTTATTCTCTTCCAAATTCTCATTTTCCCCTCTTTGTCATTTTGTCTACTCTCTCTCTCTATCTTTTTCTACGATCATTCTTAAAATCTTGACGTCCAGCTAAAATTTCCTTTCAAGGAAATTATGAGAGGGTAGCTCTTCAAAGCGAAAATGTTCCGGTCGCCACTTGGTCTGCCATCCCAACGAGCAGTAGCGTGGGTGGGTGGGAGTGAAGGAAAGGCTAGTAGCGCATAGACAGTGCTCCATCAAAACGTAAAAGACGGAAAAAACTACGAGAAAGAAGAAGAATAACTACAAAGAAGAGAGGCAAAAGCCTTATTGTTTACATTGAAGATTGAACTTGATGACTAGACATTCAGACCCTCTTTCTTCTTGTCTTTTCCGGTCCGACTTCTGTCGGACAATTCCACGTGAAAGTGAACCTTTTTATCAACCTGATGACTCAAGTGAGCTCTCAATGCCTTACATCTGTTCTATCTATCAAAATATTTCTCATTTTTTGTTTTCTTCTTTCTCTAATCACTCCCGTTTGCTGACTGAGCTCATTTTTTTATCAATTTTGACATGTTGTGCACGAAAAATACATGCAGCTGTTATTTGCTAAAAATTGTCATTTATTTGAAAGTCTTCCATTATTTAGTTAGCACTCATATGATCCTTCTTATGATTTTCATTAAACTTCTCACCTTTTTCGTGTCTCCATCAACCCCTCGTCCAACTGCCCAGCTTCATCCCCACCCCACCAACGCACTATTCCCATAAAAATTGTTCATTTTTTCTAAGATCTCTAATCATTTTATGATTTCCGGTCTTTGCAAACTACTGATAACTATCCGAACCATCATAATTAATTTCTAATCCAATACTTCCGCTGCTCATTATTTCGTAAACTAACGAACACGTGAATAATGATCACGGTATCTACATCAAGACATGATTGCGTCTCTATTTTCATTCGCACGACATAATTTCCACATATGGCAGTTGGGCTTACAAGTTTAATTTTTCATTTGTTTTCTCTCTTTTCTATTTGTATTCATACTTAATCGACTCTTTCTATTTCTCTACTTAATTTCAACATTTCTTACCGTTCATTTTCAGTTCGTTCAAAAGCTGAGAATGGTGTCGACGTTGACACCCTCAACTTCCATACAGGATGAATGTGTTCGTGGGGAAGATTTGGAGAACATTCTTCATATAGATCCTGATTCTGTGTGTATTCTTGATTGTCGTGCTGGTGGCCCAGCTATTAAATACGCTAATCGGTTTGAAATCCTCTTATTTTTTTATTCTGAAATTAATTTTGTTCAGTGTTCGCTTACCGAATGTGCTTTTTCGTCGTTTACAACAGGGTTCATTAGCTTTATCGAATGTATGCCCAAGATTATCCTATCCATCGATTCGGGTTGTTCTCATACCTGGTAAGTCTAGTTGAAGCCTCTTTTTATCTCGTTTCTATTTAAAACGTTTTTGAACAGCCCACAGCTGTTCTTCATGCTACCACATGGGAATTGATATTACATGGGAGAATCTCATGAACATGTTTCAGGGATGGAAGTTAATGAAACTGCTATGTTGAATGCCCTTTCTAAAGCTTTACGGAAAGAATGTTTTATGTTTGGAATTCTTCTCGGTATGTTGCCACTGTGTTTTTCGTAACAGTTTGGAATTCCAGAACCTATTGACTCACTGATCAACAACTATCCTTCTCTCTTCTGTGATAAGAGCAAAGGTGGACATGAAAAATTCGCGAGTGATGTTGGTTGTCTTAACCTGAAGTAAGATTTTTAATCATTTTTTTGATTAAATATTGTATTATCTCTCTAGTTCTCTGAGAATTGAGCCTGAATCTCGAGCTGATAAGCGCCAAATATTCCCAGTACAAATCCTACCGCATCTATATTTGGGAAACGCTGAAACAGCCAGGAATATGGATTTATTAGAAACGTAATGTTACTCCTGTGGGACATAACTCAACTGACTTTTCAGATATGGAATTCATCACATTATAAATGTTACATCCAATTTGCCGAATGAAATGGAAGATGATGAGCGATTTAATTACTTGCGAATTTCTGTTGATGACAATAGTTCTCATAACCTTATCCAATTCTTCCCAGGTAGCTTTTGAACTTCTTGAACTTTTCTCATCTATCTCTTGCAGAAGCCATCCGTTTTATCAACTCAGCTGAAAGTTCCGGTGACGCTTGTTTAGTACATTGTCTTGCTGGAATCTCTCGAAGTGTTACCGTCTGCTTAGCTTATTTGATGGCCACGAGAAGGTAATAGTTCGCAAAACCAAATTCATTCTAGTTCCTCTTTTTACAGATGTACATTGGAAGATGCTTATGACGTAGTACTCAGAAGGAATGCAGCGATCGCCCCCAATTTCCATTTCATGGGACAACTCACCGATTATGAACGTCATCTCGGCCTGAAAAGTTCTGGTGTCGGGGTTAGTCCTTGCGTCCTGTTTATGTATATTTTTTCGAATTTTTAGACATACAATTCGGGACCACCGCGATCTCCTTCATGTTCCGTGGAAGCAGCTGTAACTTCAGGGCTTCTCACTCCACCTCCTACAAGCTGTTCTGCGTCACCACAAAGTAGTGCTCATTCGGCAAAAAGTTTTGAATGAGAAAAAGATGAAGACAAGTTCTGAGGGCTGTTTCTAAGTCGGTTTGAAGGAGAATATTGTAAATATGGCTCTCTTTCTGAATATCTCCGGGTTTGCCTCAAGTCCTTTATCATGACTAGTTTCACTTCAGCATTCCTCAAATGTATTTGGTTAGTTCAAAAATATTTTATTCATCATTTGTGTAACCCTTGTATGTGTGTAGTAATCTGTGAATGAGTCTCTTTTCTATCGGTCTGCTGTACATTTCCTCGAACCATTCAAAAGTTTTCAAATCATAATGCTAAGTCCATGATCATCTTAGCTTTGTAATACACAACGCTCACAGACCTCCATTTCTTCCCTCCTTCAACTCATTTAACGAATGGGTTAAAGGCTTTATTTTTTGATTTTACTCTACTCTTCTCACCTTTCCATCTCTTACTCCTGCAGGGAGTGAAGAAATGGATTTGTACAAAGTCGTTCATGGTCTTTTATATACTTTCACTTCTTATAACCAAATAAGACTTAGATAATTTGCAATATGTATTTCTTCAAGGGTATTTGTTTCATCTTTTTTTTTGTGATAGAACTAAGAGATCGTTTTAATTTCTCATTGACTCGTTTGTGCTGCTCTTGTTGTGTTTTATATAGCATCCAATTCTTCTTCTATTATGTAAGTTTATTCTACACCCTTGCAAATTCTTTCATACAAGTGTGCCTAATTTTTCTCATTTTTTTTTGTTTTTTTCCATCAGTTCAAGCAGACTGGTATTCTCTTCTTCTCCTCTTCCATCGTTTCTTTTTCTCATCAAAAGGTTTTACATCATACAAACTCTTATTTGATCTCAAAGTTTAATCAGATGAAGTCCTATTTCTTAAATCGGTTATGTTTGTGCAGAAAATAACATTTTCTAATATTTTAATAATTCCGTTACAAGCTGAACCTTTTCTAACTCGAATTTATGCTTTTTGTTGTCTTAACTTTTCTCACAACCGATTATGAACAGGCTGACAACAGGTTCGTGACGAGTTGGGGAACAAGTTGCATCAAAAATGCCTATCTTTGAATTTCTCTTTGTCGAGGTCTCCTCAATGTCCCATGACCTCCTTGCACAAACAAAATGTTTTATGATCGAGTCAAAATAAACTGTTGTTATGTTTTCTTTCTTTACAACATATTCCAATGAAAATAGTTTATGGAATGGAAATATCTACAAAGAAACAGATCTATAGAACTAAGGGAGAGACACGTATACTCGAGATCTTTTCAGGAAATGCTTCGTTCTTCCTACTATCTCCTTTTCTCTGAACATTCTACTTGTTTCTTGTTGAGAAGAGAGAAATTATAAAACAACATGATATGAAATGAAGATGAGATTAAAAGACTCAATATTACATGTTCGCAATCCTCAAATTGTCAAGAATGGGGAATAAGAAAAGAACATCAAAACTCAAAAACACTTAAGAAGGAAGATTGTGCACAAAATACAACTAGAAAACCCTTTTTTGATTGAAACAACGGAATTGAACAAGTGGGACACAAGATTTTGTTTTTTTTTGTTGTGAAAAACTTGGTTCATAATCAAACAGATCGGATTCGTCCTTTCCTGTCTGCAAATATCGAATTATTCTAAAAAGGATATTATGAACTGAAAATCGAACAGAAATATGAATTTAAATATTACCTTTTGGTGTGATAGGATTAGTAAAAGACGCATCTCGTATTGGGGATAGTAAACGCAACGACTGCACACGACCAGTTGAATTGGAAACGTTTGAGAATTTTTTTCCTATTTTGAGACCGAATCGTATTTTCTGTAATTTTTGTTCTTCTCAACACATAATATCCATTTCGTGAATTTCAAGGGCCATTCAATAACTTCACATACCAGCCGATCACATCGAACTTTGAAAAAAGTGCGTAAACGAGAACGGAAACTTCTCGATGTCAGGCAAAACAGAACAAAGTTCATAACCTGAATATGCTTATATTGATGACTTCATATGATCTATGCTCACTTTTCCACATAGGAGCCAGTATGTTAGAACAGTGTTGCCGTAGAACTTCATCCAAGCAGGACCATCGATTTTCAGTATCTCAATAATGAACGGAGTAACTGAGGGAGCCTCAAACATTTCGTTATTTTTCTAATTTTGTTATTTCAAGATTTACATGTGTAATTATATAACAGCTGACGATTGTTGCTACCGTTATGCTAATTTTACGATCTCGTCTCTGTCTAGCATCTTCCGTACTTGTACTTCTGCAAAATAAATTGTAAAATGTTGTCATGATCTAGTTTGAGGGAAGTTTTGTCAACCTGTAAACGGCTCGACTGAAGTTATGCTCCTGACTAGCATCAATCAAACGACGACTCTTCTTTAACATGTAAATAATACGAACATTCAGTATGGCGATCAAAGAGATAGGTAGGAAAACTGCCAGGATCATCTACAAAAGAAGATATTATATTCATTAACTTGTTATGATATTTCATTCATACATGTGCCATTTTGCTGATTGAGATTGGTCGTAACAGCCAGCCTGGCACATCGGGGTAATGACGTTGAAGCTGAAACAATGTGGCAATGATTGCTTCAAATTGATAAAATCAAAACTCACTGCTTCTAATGGATGAATTAAACCAAAAAGATATTTATTTTCACAAATCCTCGTATACGAGTATTGATATTCGAACAAATGATACCAGTTTAAGGCTACAGATCCAATAATAATTCCAATTATCATAAGGTGAACCCTCCATTTGTAGTTTCGCCGTCGATGTATCCGTATAGGATCTCGAATACTCAGATATCTATAAGAATGTGTGTTTGTGTGCACTTCATTGCTTGTTCAGAATTATTATTACCTCTCGATCGATATTGCTGAAACAAACCAGGAAGATATGCATAAGAATGCATTTGTTAACATGACTGTTAAGAAGTGCGTATGATAGAAGAACCATCTGAAATAAGAAGCTTTGCTCTGCTTACTCTAAATCTACGTCTCAAATAGCTCAACGAAAGCTTAAGGAAGAGCGAAGGAGTAAGTAAATTCCTTTCAAGTACATTTTTCACTATAATAAGCGATTATATGTATTCTGAAGAATCATAATGGAAGTTCAAAAAGTAGCTTTCATAGTATGCATGCATGTGCGGAGCATCTGTTTATCATATTCATGGGAAATACTCAAACTCATACCGCATTGTATTTTTTGTATAAAAATATGGCCAAGCAGCTACTACTGTAGTCGTCATAGTGAATAATAGACTCAAATCTGCTAAAGCTACGCCAGCAAAAAGGATATTTGCCTGAAAAAAAACAAATTTCATCTTCAATTACTGCCGAGTTTCATGGAAACACTTTGATTCCTTTTTCGACTTTTTTTTATAAAAAAATATTTCATTCATATTATAATTATGAATGATAACCAAATGGAATTAGCCTAATGTGCGTTTGTGTGGGCTCCACGCAACCAATCACGTCATTTTCAGTTTTTTTAAATTCGCCGAACGGTTGCATCGCTTTCCCGTAGGCATATGATGATGAGGAATGATATACATAGATGATGAGATGGTATCTTCGTTACTTACCACGCTCATTTCAGAGTTCATTGTGAGAAGAACACAAAGGTTGAGAACATTGCCTATGGATCCAAACACAAAATAAAATGGTAAAATATATCTTGTGGCGAACGTATCAATTTGTTTTGAAATTGAAATATGTTCCATCGTACAATTGTGAAGCATCTGTAATTGAAGAGGATTTCATGAAGATAGAATTTCTTTTAAATCTCTCTCCATCTTTGTTCAACTTCCTTAATAACTGATTTGGCTTCTTTAGCATTCTCAAAGTTCATTTTGGTCAGCGGAATTTTGTAAAACAAAAAAAAAAGTAGGAAAAATTTTTTTTCTGAACTCTCCTTGCCAACTTCGCAACTCTTTGTTCGAGCCACAATCTCGCTAATCTCTCTTGCAACCCTGATGAGAAAAAGCTTTTTCAAGTTCAAAATCTCATTTCTTAGGCATGAAGGCAAATTTTCATTCTTTCGTCTTCAAAAGCTCTTTTTCGTTTCATTAAGTTTTATGACAAAATCTAACGCTGATTGGGAGTATTTGCTCATTAATTGAACTGTCCGATCAGCTTTTGGGGATGAAGCATCGAGAAATTTCATAAAAAATTCTTTTCATTTTTAAAACAAAAACTTTTTTTTTTCTCACTCTCAACACTTTTCGAATATGTTTGATTAATAAGAAATAAAAGAGAAGAAGCTTACTCCTTTCTGCCGAACAAAGTTCATCATAACAAAGTCCAAACTACCCGTGTAATTTATGCTGAAAAAATCCATTTCTGCTCTGAGATATCACCAATGGCTTGCTGTGCCGCCGGAACTTTTTGTTTTTCTTTTGTATTTTCTAGTTGGAGCAAGTAAAAAAAATATTTTTTTTCTAATTTTGGAAACTAAAAATGTCCAAAATTGAAAAATCTCTGCTGTCTGAAGTTCACAAATTTGTAAAATGAATTAGAAGAATAGAAACGAAGGGGACATGAAATAAGATCTACACATGATGGCGGAACGGGCAAAGAAAACAGTGGCTGGATAGATATCAAACATTAGATAATGTTTAGATAATATTTAAAATTCATTAAGAGGTTTGTGATCATTATGTTTTTCAGGTAAATAAACAGGTAAGAGGTTTCCACTACCATTCTCCTTTTCCAATTATCTCTCTCAGTCTCTTTCCCTCTGTCCCTCTCTCTTCATACCATTCCCTCCTACTCTCATTTGCATAAAAAAAATTTGAGGAAAAGAAGACGAATGAAATGAGTACGAAAAGAGAAGGATTTCGGTGGGGCGAAAATAAAGACGTCTGGGCACAATACGTCTGTCTAATTGAGCATCGAAACTAAAAAAAACTTTTTTTTTTTCAAAAAGATATCAGATTCCATGAGAGAATTTTTAAATCGTCAACGATGGCTAATTGTATTGAAGACAAAATGACAATGTTTAGAGACTAAAGTTAGACTGAACTTAACAACATCTTCATGAGGATTTCCCTCTTGGACGACAACCCAAAGTGAAAAAACTCAAAAATGCTCTGAGTGACAAGGTTTTCAAGTGATTAGAGACGGAAAGCTTTGCAAAACGTTTAAGATGTTGTAGGAGAAATTAGGAAACTAAGTTCATGTTCCATATAAGGGAGATAAGCTGAACTTCTTATCGAAAGATGACCATGGCTTCATCAAGCTTAAAACTTGTGACTGGTAGAAAGAGATGAAAAAGACGACGAAGCAGATGAATTTAAGCACAAGCTTAGAAGAAGAACGAGAAAGAGACGAAGATGAAGAAGAAGAAGAAGAGAAGAAGAAGAAGATGTAAAAGCTAAAGGGATATCAAAAAGAGAATAGAAGAGAAAGAAGGTGAAGAAGTTAATTTTCCTAAATAGATTTTACACAAAAGATCTTTCAGAGGGACATACCATAAGTAATACTTAATGATATGCACAGAATATTCTTCATCTCTTTTCTAATCATCTCTTTCTCTTCTTCTTCATCCATAAGTCTAACAGAGTATTTTTTCAGATAAATTTTCAAAAATCTTATTTTTTCAGTTTACTGCTCAAACAAACGGAATAAGGGAGGGAAGGAAGATTAACTCGTGGATAGAAGAAGAGAATAATGGTGGCAGAGCTCTTCCTTAGTACTATCCTCGAAAGGTCGCTCTCATAAGATCGAAGACTGTTCGGAAATTCGCAATTTGTATGCAAAATTCTCACAAAATAGAAAACAACTTCAAAAAAAAATCATCTCTCTTCCTTCCTCTTTCTCTCTTTCCTTTCTCTGGCCATCTGTATCTCTCTATATCGGCACTTGTGACTTCAAGAACTCTTCTCAGAACCTTTTTTTGACGAAGTTCACACCCCACACAGAAATAAAGTTGAAGAAACAGAGACTTCAGACAGCATTTTCATGAATTTCAATTGCAAAGTAGTATTTGTTATTTTTAAGACAAAGCAAACGGGTGCGGGGGGAGAAGAAGCATCAAACATACCTTTGTCCCCTGGCCGAGGTCCTAAATCAATGTATGTTTAGCAGGAGAACGGTAATGACGTAAACTTACATGATAAATCCAAGAAGGAGGCATAGAATAACCAAATTCATTGAGAATGATTATGAATTTGAATTGAAATCTATTCGAATTTTGGAAAAATTTCAAAATCTGAAAAGAACCGATTGAATTCTAAAAATAAATCTTTTATAAACGAATTAAGCAACAATTGGTATGTTTATAAGATGTATTCTCTGGAGAAATAAGTTATCAACTAAATATAATCAGTTAAGTTCCAAAAAAGGAGTTACAAACTATATAAGTTACATAAACACATGTCATCACTATTTCTTAGCTTTGCATCAAAAATATTTTTCGCTTTCATTCTTCATTCCTTAATAACTGTTCAGTCTCTTTAGCTCATCCATAAGACGGAATAAGATAAAGAGCGAATTGAACACGTATAAAGGGTTCGAAAGAGGATAAACAGCCAGATAAGATGTTATACAGGTTCTTCAGCTTGCGCCTTGATAGAAAAACTAATTTGGGTTCTAAAAAAAGATTTGTAAGCCAAGTATGTTATGGCGTTATGTCCATGGCTTCAGATTTTAACTGATTAAAGGGAATTTCAGAATGTTCAGGTGAAGTGTGGTCACATATCATAATTTCGGACAAATGACATGGTAAAAGAGATTAGCTGACCAGATTTACAAAAGCTTAACTAGAGCGTTCACCAAGATGGATTGTGTGAGAGGAAATGAGGAAGTTGAGGTAGAAAACAAAGGATCATGATGAGAACACACTACAGGAGTAACAGAACGTGTATCTTGAGTGGAGAAGAAGAAGGAATTGTTTGTAAGTGCAAATGATTTGTCAAAAATTCAGATACATTGGGATGTTATAACTATTCACATAGTGAGTGAAAGATAAAAAAGAAAAGTACAGTATATCTGTGGGAGGATCAGTCCCACTTCGGGACCAATTAATTGGAAAGTTTGCTTTTGAAGTCCGTAAACAATTGTTGAAGAAAAATTTTTTTAGAGCAAAATGACCTGAATGATGATGAGTGTGAAAGTTGTCTAAAGATAGAAGCCTGAGTGAGCGATTAGAAGATAAGAGTTGGATATATATAGAAAACAAAGATCTTCGATATTCTCATCATTTGATTCGTAAACGAAGTAGAAGCTGAAAGAACAAAACCATGAGACTGAACGATGAGGAAGTTGTTAAAGTGGAAAAAAATGAGAATTCTCTCTCTCATTCAGTCATGTTAACAGCTTATCCATCTGACACCTTTTAAGCTTAATTATGCATGAAAGAGATGTTGCAAGCAAAACTAAAATTAATAAAAGAACATATTAAGCACAGAAGAAAGTTGGATGATTGACGTCAGATAGATTTGTCTTCATGTTTTTGAGAACTGAAGCCCAGAAGGGAGGTGAAGCGAGAAAAAAAAAGTTGTGAAGAGTAATGAAGAGAATGCAATGCAAGAGGGCGAAATATGAAAATGTTACAGAATATATATGTTTCGAAAAAGTTAAAAGATATATAGAGAGAAAAGTGAAACTTACAGATACAGAAAGTGAGATGAAGTGAATGAAATAGAGATTAGAGAAATGAAAGAAGAAGAGATAAGAATTGAAAGAGATAGAAGACTAGAAGGCAGTACACTCGTCAGAAAAGGAAAGAGTAGGAGAGGAAGAAATATCAACTTCCACATAAACTTATTCTCATCATTATCGCAGCAGAAACTGTCATCCGGAAAAAATAAAAAATAAGAGAATATAGAGATGTTGAGATATTTAGAATGATCAAAGCCTTTTGTCATCAAATTGCATTCATAATTTCATCAAAATCTGAATTTTGATTCCAATAATTTACGAAATTGTTCGAATTGCAGTAAGTAAATGAGAATTTTTAGCGAAAACCAGGATTGAGTGACGTTTATTTTTTTTTCTTCTTCTCTCTTTACCCTCTTTAAATTCTCTCTATCTCTTATCCTTACACCATTCCACTCTCTCTCTCTCTATCTATCTCTCACTCTCTCTATCTTTTTGTTTCTTTCGGCTAAAAAAGGGTTATAAACGATTAGGAGAAAGAATAAATAATTTTTTTCTCCAGAACGAAATAAGCATTTTAACAAAGCTGAAACGGCTTAGATGAATCAAATGAGGAAATATAATGTTTCCAATAAAGCGGAAAACCCATTGACCCCCCCCTCCATTCAGCATTCCCTTCTCCCTCCTCTCTCTATTCCGAGCTAACTGGTTTGGTCAGAGCCGAAAAAGGAAGGTAAGAATCTGACTTCAAACTTTGTTCAAAAACTATTTTCAGGTTGACCGATTCCGTGGGCCGTGGATTAAATTAAAATTTCGCCTTCGCTCCTCTAACGCTTTGCAGATGGTTCATAGAATGCATTTTTGGCGTGGATGAGATTGCAAAATGTAAAATTATTCGAATCAAGAAATTACAGTTTAATTGAACAGCTGATAGATCGTCCAAAATGAGAATTGCCGTCTTAATGAGGATTTGGTGGGGCTCCCCCTCGTTCTCTCTCCCCCGCTCGCTCGGATGGAGACGAACGTTCCGAAATAAAAATTAAACTTTAAATCTCTCAACAGAACAATCATCCCGAAAATGAGAAGATGTAACAACAAACATGATGATGAAGAGATTCGAGAAACTCATTGGTAAATGGTTCAAGATGGAAAAGACTAGGAAGAGTATGGAGAAGAGGAAAACTATGAGTTCAACCGTTTGCAACATCTTCAGGAAAAATGGAAAGAAGACGAACACATTTGAAGTATAGCATAAACAGTAGAATTAGAATAGACGTTGAGCGAAATACCAGTTATACGTGTGAAATGCAAACTCAGCAACAATCGACTGAAGCGGAAGCTCGACTGTGCCTAAGTAACAGAAAACACAAAGTGAGGGTAAGAAAAAGCAAAAAAATGTGATAATTAGTATGATTAGAATATCGATTATTACTTTAAAAGTTGACAATATGCAATAGATATGAATGATTACAGAGATGCAGTTGGAGATTGAACTATTTTCATTAAATTTAATGAGGGTGTCAGAAGTTTAGAAGTACTTGTGAGATGTAAAACTTGAGATATACATACTTCGTTGAGAATTGAGAGGAGGAGGGAATTATACAATCTCAAATCATTTCAAACGAAACGAAAGGTAAATGAAGAAGAAAAAGATGACGAGACACAGAGAGAGAGGTAATGAGCCAACCGAGAAAAGAGAAAAAACTTTTTTCTTGGAATATACGCGTGCACACACTCGCATGAACGGACAACCGCTATCACATGCAGATACCGGCACACATAGAGCTTTCGGCTCATCCGACAGCACAGGGAGGAGATGAGATAAGCAATTGAAATTGGAATGATGATGATGATGACGCGCATTCTAGGTTTCAAAAAAGAAGAAAATCACACACAAAAATGTAAATTAAAAGCTGCACATGCATCTCTCTAGCGGTCGTTTGCTCCATCTTTCTCTTTTTCTTCTTTTTTTTTCTTTTTTTTTGTCTTCTGCTTCTTCTTCTCTTTTAAGGAGTTTTTGGGTTGCGTAAAATGATCAAAAGACGAAATGAAACGGAAAAATGTGAAAATGTAAAAGAAGGATATGTTATTTGTCTGCCATCGTAAGGCTTAATTAGGCCAATGAGGATGAAAATCATACGATAATCTCAGCAAAATATGCTTCAAACTCTAATTGAATGAGCAATTCTTTTTTTTTTTTTTCAGAGATGAAAAATGTAAATTTGACTAAAAGTTACTTCTTTTTTTCTTCTTCTCTTCCTCCTCACCGTTGGTTTTTCTGTTGTTAATTCGTTCCAGCCGTCTACGCTTGATCTGACTCTTTACTTTTCAATTTCGGTCTCAATTTTTTTTTCAGATTTTCTTCACTTCAATGTTTGGTCCTGCGATGTGCCGTTTTGTAGTTTTTATAATCGCACCAAAAATGCCCTCAGGCTGTGTGGACTTCCTAATTCACAGATTCGACCTGTTGAAATATGAGATTAGCATAAGTCACACTCATTACCAAGATCACATCAGTAGTGAGATTCAGAAAATATCTGAAGATGATGACGTCAAGAGTTGACACGCCGAAGTTAAGAACTGATTATAGTTATTGAGAGATTTTAGAAAAAGTCATTACAATCAAGATCAGCATTAAGTAATGGAATGGAAGAAGTGAAGAATATGATCATCTGAAGACTAACAACCAAATAAATGAGAAAAAAAATGAGAAGAAAATTTCTGTGCAGTGACGTAAGAGCATATTAGGCTATCTGAGTATTCGATGAAGCTTATTCGGTAGAAATGGATAGAATGGCAGAGCATGAAGAGGAGAAGCAGAAGAAGAAGAAAACTTTTTTTTTCTTTCTTCTACGATCGTATCATATCGAAGAAGGAGAAGAAGAAAATGTAGATGAGCTAGCTTAGCACACTCAAAATTATATTTTTTAAAATGAAAAATGCAAATGTGGAGCAAATGAAACTGCAAAATAGAGTGACCGCCAACGAGAATGATGAAAAGCTTGATGATGATATGTCTGTTTCGTTTTCACTCGTCCACAACGAAGTTTTTGAACAAAGAAGAACCTCAGACAGTTTACTATATCATTTGAAAAATAAAAATTCATTTCAATCATCTCTACATTGCCATATATGAGTTTGATAGAAAATGAGAATAAAACTGTGCTAGAATACAATAAAAACGAAATAAAGATAGAAAAAGGAAAGCCGCTATGCTGATGTAAGCTGAGTGTGAAAGCATCAAACCACCCGTTCGTAAGAAACTTTCAACTGATTTCAAAATCAAATTGGCCGCATCAAAGATGATTTCATACATTTCTTGGTAGAAACAATTATTTGTTTAATAAGTTTAATTTAAACTTTAAAACTGCGAGATGGAAGTAAGGAGAAACAAAAAAAAAGTTTCGAAAGGAAGGGATTTTTCAAGACATCTGGTTAACACAATAACGTTTGGGGAGGAGGCATCTCTTGTCCATCATGTTGAAGCTTAATGCAAGCCAGCTTAATTAGACAACAACTTATTGTCTATACAAATATAGTATTACTCTGATCATTAAATCTTTTTTCTCCTCCTCTCACTCTTCTTCTATTCTTGATTCGCAATTATATATTTGAAATGGCAAGTAGCTATCATCATGAACTATATTAATTATTAAATATCTTTTTATTATTATTTTCTCTTCATATATATTTGTGATGTGTGATTTAAGGATGTTAATTCACATAATTGGCACAATAGCATTCATCGTTGTAACGATGTGGGCAAATCGAAAAATAAAAATGAAATTATAAGATATGGCGAACCTTAAACATACTTACTACTTCTCCATGAGCACACATCTAACTATAGATAAAAAAAAAAGAAATGGAAATGCTTAAAAGAGACAGAGGGAGATCAAGGCATAAGAGAGGAGCGAGGAAAGGAAATGCAACCGGTCATCTTGTCTGCAATTAAAACAAAATGAAACACATACGCGTGAATATCCACGTGACGTAAAAGCCAATTATTCAAATTTCAGTTCTCGTATGCAAATTAACCTTCAAGACCATCAGACATTTTTTTATTTTCTGTTTGTTTCATCTTGTCCATCTCGAAAGCCATATACACGCGTAATGGACATTCTCCTCCGCTTTCTCGTTAAGTATTTTGAGCTCAAAAAAAGGGGGAAAAAACGGAGAAAGAAAGGAAAACTTTCGAACTGAGAATTTGCTTTATTACTCATTTCAGCGTGTAAAATTATAAAACAAACTTATGATTTTGATAGAAAAACGAACTAAACAATTGATTCAGCTGGACAAATAGCATTACATAGGATGGAGATTCATTCGTAAGATCCAGTGTTGTAGCAAATGAACACGTTTTGAATTCTTTCCTTTTTTAATATTTCTGCTTGTTTTAAAATTAGTTCAAGATATTCTTTTTTTAGGAAGATGATAAGCTTCCTGGTGATATCATTATCAGTTGTTCTTATTGGTGAGGCAGCTCCATCAACGTCATTTCCACCACAAGCTAATCTCACATGTTTAGTGAAGCCTCGTTCAAGTAGATCATCTATCCGCATTGGTTTGAATCAAGCAACTCTCTTTTGCAGACTGTTTTGCTGGCAAATGCCCTTCTGAGTTTACGTGTATTGATAACTTGTGCTGCAAGGATACCGATATCCTTACACAAAGTAATTTTTTTTTTCATAAAATTAGATAATCAAATTGGTATTTCTAGCTCCAGACTGCACTGATTTTCTTGAAAATTGTGAGTCTATAAACTGCCGTCATCGTGACTTCTATGATTTCGCTCGAGCCAATTGTGCATTAACGTGCGGCTTCTGTGACGATAAGCCACTGGCTCCACGTAAGTATTGATGAGAGATGATATAATGAACAATCATGTGTTGAAGAATACAACTGTAACGACATATTGGATGACTGCAAATCACGAGTTCAGCTGTGTCAAGATAGAGAATATAAGAGCATAATGAACCTGTACTGTCCACGTACATGTGCAACATGCAACTATTCCGAATTTGATGCTTCTCAATGTGAGGACACGTTCACTGAGTAAGAAAATTTACTTTTTAGTTTTCGAAAAAAAAAATATTATTCTTCATCATTTGCTAATAATTATTTAAGTTATTGTCAAAATATTTTTTATTTTTCAGCTGTGCTGAGAGAGGACAAAACTTTTGTGATGATGCCAAGACTTCGCTCTATCAGTTAACAGTTGGATGTGGAAAGTACTGTAATGCCTGCTGAATAAATTGTTGACAATAAAGGAAGTTATTGGGATACGAAACAAATCCATACCACCCGTGGAAAATCATACTTTGAATAAAAAAAACTTACAGATCCAGTCTAAATAAAAAAAAAATATTTCCATTCGTATCTTGCTTCTCTAAAGCATTTTTATTAGTTATTAGACAAACATCATTCAATTTAGACTGATTTTCTTGAAATTTTCCAATCCGTAAGATATCGGCATCTCTGGCGTTTACTGCTTCACCAGAAAAGTTCAACTTAACATCTACCATATGTTATCAGCAAGTTGTTTGAAGTTTTTTTTTTTGTATTTATAAGATTACGGTGGGTAATACACCTTTTCGGACCTGAATAACGCCCGTCTGAATATATCCCCTGTGCCCCGAACGACTAAACACAGTAAAGCTGAGAGAGTTTAAAAACTGAAAATTTTATTCTTCGTTATTGAGATCGTGAAAATGTAACCAAAAGATAAAAACAAATGAGATTTGTTCATAAAAGTGAGACAATAGATGTACAGGAATGTAGTAGACACACTGATGACAAGAAGGCAATTAACATATGAGAATGAAACAAGAGAGATAAATAGAAAAACCAAAAGATATGAACAAGAATACTCGTAAGTACAAGAAGTTGGTTGTTGTTGTTGTTGTTGTTGCTGTTGTTGCTTGTTGTTGTTGGTAACGTCTTGAAGATATATCCTATCTGATGATGTTGCTTGTTCATGGGCAACCTTCACACATAATCTGATGTTTCCTTTTCTAACAGCTTGCCAGAAAATTCATTTGTTGATATTTGGCGGAACGTTCCATTCATCGCAACCACCGTACCTTTGCGTTCGTTCTTAAAGAAGAATTATTATTCATTTTTCAAAACTTTTTTTTTGTTTCAAATAGGGTTTGTGCTTAATAGTGAGAAAACAATATTTTCTTTTATCTGAATGACGTTGTGCAAATAAGAAAGTTGTTCTTTAATCAATTCGCCCACTAAGAATCAGAAAAAAAATAGAATTCAGATATTCGCTCATTCGCTTTCTCCCTCTCTTTCTGTTCACCTTGCGCTCGTTGGCTATTTCTTCGTGTTGCTTAGCCTCCTCGTGTTTCCCTCACTTTACTTTATTTGAACTTGTCAAACTTTCTTTCAAGAACTTTTGGTAGTTTAAATAACATAAAATGTTATTAAAGTTCAACCCTCCAAAAAGCTGCTTTATGTTCTCTCCTTAGCTAATTGGTCAGTAACATCCAATAGCCACTCATAGCTCGCAAGCTCAATTTCAAACATACAAACTGCCAATTACAGCATATTTTAATTTTTCCTTTTTCTTTTCTCTCTCTTCTATTCTTTTTTCGATAAACTCTGTCATTTGCCGTATTCTCCCCCTCCTTGTCTTTTATACTTCGTCTAGTTCACATTCAAGCTGCAATAAGCTTATTGCTGACCAAACGGAAATTATGAATTAGACTGCTCTCTTCATAACATGTTAAGTGAGAAAAAAAAAGATTGCAGATTTCTAATCATTCTATACAACTGATGTCCAATAAGGAAGTGACATTTTATGATGAGGGCGAGATAGAGGGAGGAAAACCGATTCTGCAATACTTACTTGACAACTAGGCCGACGATCACTGCCACCACTAGCTTTTTGAATTCGTTTTTGTTCTTTTTTCAACAGACGAAGTCGTAATCGTTTTTCAAGCCATCTACAAAGACATTTTAATTTCTTCTTTCATCATCATATAACAAAAAAACCTTTTCTTTCCAAAATAGGCTAAAGAGTTGGTAGCGGAGTTCAGGACAATCATGAAATCCGAAACACGGACCAAAATGGATAAAAATACACCAAAAGATTCAATTCCATATAAATTTTCATAAACATCAAAGAAAACCGGCATTGATCTGGAATTACATGTATGTAGATGATTATAATGATGTGAACTTGTCTACCGAAGTATGAGAAATTTGATTGCTATGAATATAGCGACGGTTCTTGAGACTCTCTCTTTCAATTCTTCTGACAAGACGACGGAACGACTTCGCTGTTGACTTTCGAATAACCTTTAAGAGACAATTTTGCGTTTTTGAGATGTAAAAAGAGAATGTTTACTTTCTTCTGGCTTTTAAGCTGATGTGAACTCGGTATTCCGTCATTAACGTCAAAATAAGAATTGTAGCTACTGGACCGACCGTCTGAGTCAACGTCATTAGGACAGCTTTATATCTTGTAAACTGAAATAGAAGATTGTGATTATTGGTATTTCCCTAATGTGATCTATGCTCGTGTTTTCTGCAGCATTATTGCTCTATCACACTCTACAGCAGTATCTCATTTAAGTTCTTATTTCCTTTTCAGTGGCAAATTGTCAAGAACTAAAACTAACCGAAGAGCGAAAGACCGTTGGTGCAGGACAAGAAGCTTCTTCATTTTGCTCCACATCAAAGCATTTATCAACGGTAAATTCAAAATAAACAGGAATATTAACGGCAAAACTAAAGAGAATAACAAGTCCTAAAATAGAATATTTTGTGTGATGTGATGAACATTATATTTGAGAAAGTAATTACCTGGAAGTAGGTAAGGCTTCAGCACTTTCTTGATTTCAATTGGATGTTTGGTAGATATACGTGAATATGAGCGAATTGTAATCATGGGTGGTGTGAGATCTTCCTGTGTCGAACATGATTTTCTCTGTTTTCCACTCGTAAAACCCTGAGAAACAATGAAAATATTAAATGATATATGTATAGAGAGAAAAGGAAGAAAAAAAAACGAATTTTCTTTTAATTTCCAATAGAATACGTATAAGGAAATAGAAATGTATTGTGGTTGTTATTACCGTTTTGTGTCCGCGTGAAGAGTACTGTCGTGCATATCGTAATGGCCTCATAACTACCATGAAACGAAGAAATGTGATGTAGATGACGAGCATTGTCTAAATAATTATAGAGAAATCAGTAAAATAGATCTATATAATTGTATGATATTACAGATGATGTTGTTAAGCTGCTCGCTACACCATGTAAGCTGCTTGTAAAAGCTTGATGTTGATACATAATATTTGATCCTGTTAGTAAGACTCCTATTGCTTCTATACAATAAAAGAGAACGACGGTTATCATAAGCATAACATCAATCAAACATAATGAGAATAATGCTGAAAATATATATTTGTAAGTAACATTTAAATTTTGAAAATTGAATTACCAGCCGTTAAATCTTTATTAAGACCGGCTCTGTTCAAGAATCGAACAGCGAAATGAGCTCCAATTAAGGATAATAAGGCAGCTATACATGTGCAAGGACCCTTGAAAAATAGTTTTGTTAAGTATGCTTACATATTTCATAAATGAACTTACATCTATCCATAAGGCAATTGATGTTATGCTATCTGAAGACGAATAACGATAAGTACAATTTCTCATCGTCGTATTGTCCATCAACCTGAAACAACAAAAATGTTGTTTGAGAGTCTTGTAATTTTTGAAAATATGGAGAGAAGTGAATAGTCTGATAGAAATTGATCACATGTTTCTGACAACTCCCTCCCTCCCTCTTTTCTGCTTTCATTTCTCTCGTTCTCTCATTCTCTTACGACATGAGCACATTTACGTATATCTTTTTCGATCCTCTAGTTTGCTCAATTGATCTTTAAGACCTGAGTTGGGTAAAAAAAATTTTTAGTAGTCAAAGATGCTCATGAAAACTTAATGGAATTTGAGCTTGGTCAAAATACAGAATTGAACAGAAAATCAGTAAGAGAAAAAAAGAGGAAGTGAGAGAGAGAGAGATGAGAGAGAGATAAATGAGAAGAGATGTGAATGAGATAGTAAGTAAGATGACTCTGAAGGAAGAGAGTATTGCACATTCATGAGATCTGGCTAGCTAAGAGCGAGATAGGAAGCAAGAAACATCCAAAATCGAAAGAGAGAGGTATTCGCCCAAATATTATTGGAATGTGTTATCACGAATGAACAATGTGCACGATGAATTTCAATTCGTTTAACTTTTAAAAAGAAAAAGACAAAAGATTTTTGATCGTTCATGTAGACGTTTACTTAAAGCATTCTTAACTTCAAATTCAATTTTGGACATGAAAATTCGAAAAGACTAATTGAACGAATTAGTTGATAAAAAAATTTTTTTGTCTGTGTGTACGTGTGTAGCTTTCTTTCCTCAACACACTTAGATCAGGAGAGATGAAAACGAAATATTTTTTTAGTCAAAAGTGCTTCAGATGAGTATGATGAAGTGAGAGATGAGAGTTATGAAATGATCCTTAGAAGGAAGTCTTTCTATTCAGAAGTAGAAGTAGAAATAGTTTGGGAAATGAAATAAGGAGGGTGAATATAGAGAGAGAGAGAGAGAGAGATGAAGAGGGAGTTAAAGAGAGATAGACTAAATGGCTAAAGGACAAAGATAAAATATGTATAGAAAGCTTTTTTTTTTCTTTGATAAACAAATTTGCGGAAAAAACGATTTGTCATCCGACTGCAACATATTGTCTTTAAATTATAATTTTGTTTTGTTTTATACATAAGAATTTTAGAAAATCTGTCATTTTGAAACGGAATGTTGTTCGAAAAGGAAACAAGAAGAGATAGATGAACTAAGAGGGAGATGTGGGGGAGGTAAAGTCTAACAAAGAGAGAGATAGATAGTTGAAGACAAAGACATAGAGAGAAAGGAAAAGCCACAAAAAAAGAAGATGCTTATGGCAGGAGAAGAAGTCTTTGACCCCAACCAAAAAGTTCTTTTAAGTAAGTTGAAAGAAACTAATTCTCATCTGTCAGTGAGGTTTCTTTCTCATTGGTTCTCGTACTCGTTGAAACAACGGATGAAACCAATTACAATGAACTTCTAAGGTGCATACGAAAAGCTCTGGAGAGAATAGAAAGATCAAAGTTGACTTGTTATTGCAGAAGCATAAATCGATGATATAAATAACTTTTGAAGAAGTAAAACAAAAGGACCGGAAAATCATTTGTCTCAAATAAAACGGTAAATAATATATATTTTGAGTAAGCAGAGTAGGAGAGACAGATTATGAGATAAAAAAAGAGAGAGAGAGAGAAAGAATTTTCTAATAACTAGAGGTTTCATTCCTTCTCTTTATGTCATTTAGCTTCTCTTAACTCTCGCTTTATACCTGCATAATCGACAACCTCATCATTGTATATCCTTCCATCACTGTTCTCTCATTGAATGCCTATTCTCCTTCAATTCTCGTTTCCTCCCTCCTTCCTCACAGGTTTGCTCTCTTTTCCACTCTCTTTATGTATGAATTGCTCTCTTCATTCTATTAATTTATGAAAATGAGAGTGATACAACGGCAAAAAAAGTAAAACAAGAACGGAAATAGTTCCTTCCATTGTTGGTGAGGGTATCTTCTAAGCTCCAATAACATTTGATCACTTGAATATAAGGCTTCACAACAATCTGTCAACGAATAATTGAAGGTGACAAATTCCTTTTTTCATTTTTATTTCAAAAATATCTTCTCTACCCCTTCCCTGATTATACACTTAGATATAATATATAATTTAGTTTTCATCAAAAAATAATCCATTAGAGGCATTTGTTTTCCAATCATCCATGAATTTTTGCAAAAAAAAAAGAAGAAGGGAGAAAGTTCAACAGAATATTCAAATATTCCATATCTCCACGTGGTTAGTCAAAGCATAATCATTTATGTTCTCAAAAGGTTTATGAAGCGGTTGCATTCTCGGAATACTCTTAATCATCTTTTCCGGCAAGCTCACACTTCTTGTCTATCTATCCGATCATCTTTCATATAATTCTCTTTATCATGCATCTTTTTATCTAACTCCCTCCCTCTTTCTTCC
>CALQYR020007479.1:336101-388170 GCA_943334845.2 Auanema sp. JU1783 | reverse complement strand
ATCTAACTACCTACCTCTTTCTTCCCCACCCACCCCCCCCCCTTCCCTCCGACAACCGTCTTTCCTTTCACTTCCCGTTTTGTTTTTTTATATTTTTTTTTTTTTTCTTCTTTTTTTTTTCACCCCCCCCCCCCTTTTTTCCCCCCCCCCCCCCCCCCTTCTTCTGCAATCTTTCTATAACTCTCATCAAGTTTATTTTGCCTTTCTCTCTCTCTCTCTCTCTCTCAATGCTCTTGAATCCTTTCATTTTTAACAAATATTTCTTCAGAAGAGTATATTAAATGTATAGATAGATATTTCTCAATCCCTTACACCTTTCTTCACACAAACACACACAACACGTACGACTCTTCATGTACGATTCTTAATTTGCTCTCTTAAGGAAAAGCATCCGGCAGGACAAAACTCGTGAGAATCATCTTTGAGATTAAAGTGCTGAATAGCTCTAAAAGGAAGACAGAGTGAGTGCTTACACTTGAATTGTCTCAAAATCAAAAATGAAAATGATAATCTCGGTGGAAAGAGTAAAACAGTTGGAAGCCATTATTTAACAAATTATGTGTGAGACGCATGTGAAGCCAATATGAACAATGATGTTTTAAGAAGAGAATGAACGAAAGCTCAACCAGCAAATGATGGTATGAACATCATTGGGAAAGAAAAAAACTGAGGAGAAGCCGATCACAAAGAGAAAGAGAATGAAATAGATGGATAGATAGATTGCCATAGAGGAATGAGGCTGTGCCAATGCATGGAAAGGCAGACTGTATACATCATATATTTTTTCGAAATTCGTCTTCCTATTTAGCAAAATATTATTTATTTATTTAAAATAAAAATTCATTTTGATGATAGGAATTAACTCATCAATTTTTAAGGAAATCCTTTCAATCGTTAATTAGGCTGATTAAGTTTGTTTAGAGGCAAAAGCATAGAACTTGAATGAAATCATGTGTAGCGTGGGACTAGACGTCAAGCGGAAGAAGACAACGGGTGTGGCGAATGAAGTAGTAGACGTAGGAGAAGAAGAAGAAGAAGGAGAAAGAAAAAAAAAGGAGAAATAGAATTAGAAGAAGAACCTCAAGACACTAATATATGAATAACGTCCAATAAGGAAATTATTATTGTGAGTATAAACTTCCGAGTATAGAATATTCACATGGTTAAGAGAATTAGAGCGTTCGAGACGAGTCAAAACTCTGTTTCCACAAAATTGTTCGTATAGGCCTTGAGTATTGTTGATGGTCAAACATGAATGGAATTAAAATAAAAAAACATTTCAAATGCATAATTAATTGAAGCGACAATGATCTCAAGACTACGAAATGATATGGAATGCCACAGTGAGCTTTTAATTTTCACCTGTCTACATTGAACGTTGAAACAAATGAAAGCTGTATTAGACTTTAATTTGTGAAAATGACAATCTCAGCGCAATCAACGCCAAATAGGTTAAATTATTCTGACGTAAAGTAATGAAACTAATTTAAAGCTAAATATGGACGTCTGAAAGACATTTTTTCATTTGATTTAAGAGAGATGATGAGAGGTGAAAGAGTAGAAGAGGAAATCTAGTGGATGTTGAAAGAAGAAGACATACAGAGAGAGAGAGAGAAAAAGAGAGAGAGAAACAGAAAGACTGGAGGTAAAGCCGATCTTTATAATTTTTGACAATAAATGTAGATGCTTCTTCATAGCTAGTTATTAGACGATGACATCACATGCAAATGATAGTGATTTTCAATCTCTTCAGACTCTCTTACGAAATCATTTACATAAGAGGTAAGGAAGTATAAGATAACTATTAATTTGTCATATTTTCAAAATTTTGAATATATAATTTGAATTTAATACCTCCACAACCTTCTCTCTTTCATTCTCTCTACTTTCATCTGGCAATCGGTTTCTTCTTCCTCAATCTCGTTTTTCTCGAATCCTTCCGATTCCATATTCAGCTTTCATTCATTCTCTCTCTGTTTCTCTCTGTCAATGTTCATCTCTCTAACCTTACCATTCATTGAAACAATCAAATTTTGTTTTTCCGATCTCACATATCTTATGAAAATTCTTAAAATATTGAAAGAAGTAATCGGGATGAACTGCAAATCCAAGGGTTTCTGTGTCTATCATAGATTATAATCAACTAATTCTGCTATTGTCTTTTCATTTTTACGAATTTTTCAACAAAATCTCATGAAAAGCTGAATAAAGCAGATAAATTCTGTGAGCTGGACGTCAGCTTTTGACGTTTTTCTCTTTCCTACATCTCAGAAGATGAAAGAAAAAAAGTTGAAAATTTGGAAAAAAAAGCTCAAATTTTCTACTCCCCTCCTCTTTCTCATTGGGATAACGAAGAAAATCGGTTTCGAACTTGTAAAGGAAAGGCTAACAAGCTCTCAAAACAGACTTTTGCCAACACAAGGTTGAGATGAAGAAGAAATTATTTTTCTCACAGGAAAAATATAAATAATTCTGAATGTTATGAAGGAAATGATAGTTTGGTGATCAAATTTCATGTAATAAAACATTATAATTAGACTGAACAAGTTAAAAGCATCTCTTCTCTTCTCACCTTTTGCAATGACGAAAGATAGAGAGCAAGAGATGCACAACGAGGAACAAGAATAGAGGTGAGACTGGTGATGATGATGATGATGTGGTGAGCACGGGAGAAGGCAGATGAGATGGAAAAAAGGGGGGGGGGGGGAGAATATTAGGGTGGAAAGGGTGTGGTGGGGGAAAGGCGAGGAGGTGGGTGATGAAGATGAAAAAGAAGATGAAATTAATGAAAAAGAAGAATAAATAAATGAATCCTTTATAGTTATAATTTTGATTAAACATGTACTTTGCCTAAGATTTAAAATGAAAGGTTCAACAGCAAGTGCTTCCCTTTCCTTCTTTTTTTTTTTGCCAAACTTAGATGTTAAAAAAACATGCCTCAGGGGATTATAGTCTCATCATATTTACTTACTTTTCAGAAATATAGAAGACAGAGAATGAAAGAAGATGAACATGCAAAATGCGAAAAAGAGTAAAGCATAGTTAAGGATGTTGATTGGATTAGGTAATGGTCAAGTGGAATATGAATTGAAACGAAAAATGAATATTTGCAATCATCCATAAAACAGACTAGAATGAACCTAACGAACTCAAAGAGCATTTCATAATTTTTTAGTGCTCAAACTACAACATTGACAGAGAAAAAAAAAGGAAATGGAAGATGGAGGGACAGCAAGTTTCTCTCTTGAGAGATTCAAAATGAGCAGCAGAAAAGAGGGAAAAAAAGGAGAGAACAAGAAAAAAAAAGAATTGAAAATGACAAAGAAAAAACAAAAAGACAAAAGTTCGCAAAGTTTGAAAATAAAAGTAAAAATGAGAAGAGAGGGGGAGAGGGAGAGAGAGGGAGAGCTAGAGAGAGAGAGAAAAAATGGCAACATGCTCAACTATCATTCAATGAGAATTGCCATCTATAACATGCTCAGAAGATGTTAGCATATTTGAATAAACTGTACGCATTGTTAAGTTGTGTTCTTGAATGCCGAAAGCAAGCTTGGATGGATCGGTTAATTGAAAAGGATAATAAACAGAAAAAATTGTTTCCAATGACGACATTTGCCTTAAGAGGAATAAAGCTTGTGCAAACAGAGGATCAAAATTCATTTAGAGAGTGGCACTCTTTCTCATCATGATTGATGGATTATTGATTAGCTCAAGTACAATCATTGAGTAAGAAAAACAAAGTTCATTTAAACATGGGTAGGCATAAGATGAGCGGTTGTGCTCGTTGGTCCCATATGAACCATTTTCATAATTCGTATAGATAGTTGAGCGGTTGTGTTTGTGCTAAATGAATTTCATTTGGAATCTCGAACGTTTATGTTGAGCCTCGGCTATACATGAGATTCATTCAACTGATATATAGTATACGTTCAGTTAGTGCGGTTGTACATTCTTTCAAACAATGGGATGATATAGCAGTAAATAAGGAAAGACTTCTGACTCCATTGCCATCTGTGGAAAGTGGATGAAGATGAAGAAGAAGTAGAAGAAGAAGCTTTATTTTCGTTGTTTCCTTATCCACATTCTATTCTGCAAATGTTTTTTTTTATATTTGCTGAAGGACATTTGTCCCTCCGCACTGTGTTTGTTTATGGATTTCAGTGATGGCGGATCGTCAAAAAAAAATTTCCATTTTGATAATCCTAATAAGGCATTGTTTCGATAATCTCCAGGTTATTGAATTGTTGATATGAATATGGACAAAAAAAACGAAAAAAGAAAGAAAGAATGAAAATACAAATAAGCTGTTAGTGACACTAACTATGCAATGCATAGCAAGTGAATGCAAAAAGCTTTTTGAGTTGATTGCATTAATGAGGAAATTAGTTACAACTTTTTTCGTTCATCGTTATATTTCCTATTGGACGAAATTTTGTTAAATCAGGATAGATATATGAAGAGGAATGGACATAAGAGTTGGTAAAGAGAGATTGAGAGAGATAAAGATTCCGAGAGATGAGTTAGGGAGAGACGAGTTAAACTCTTTCGAATATAAAAAAAGAGAGAAAAGTTAATTGAAGAGATTTGATGAGCAGCCCATATGGACTAAACGGAAATACGAATTGAGTGATTAAACCTTTTTTTCTTTTTTTGTCAAAGCTATTTGAAAATGAATTTAATATTTTATTTTGTGAATAAAAAAATGAAAAGAAGATGAAGATGATGAAGCTGTTGCTGCTGATGAAGGAGACTGAGGAGAATGTTAATGCATAAGAGATTCAATAACATTTTCTTTTATTTTTTATTCTCATGGATAGGATAAGATGAGAAAAATTTTTCTCCTAGAGGTTCAAAGTACGCAATCTGTTAATTATGTGTCTTCGCTAGCTTTCAGCTTGAATAGAGAGCATATTGAGGAGTTAAGCTGAGTGAAATGAAAAGTTGTGAACTTTTACATATTAAAGAGGGAAAAAAAGAATATTTTTTAGCTGAACAACCACCTCCACCTCTTCATCCCTCTCTCCATCTACCTTTCTATCTCTTTCTTAAAGTAGAATTGGAAAGCTCTCATAAAATGGAACCAAAAAAAAGAAAAGCGGGACGAAGGGAAAGAGAATGTTTGAAAAGTCATGTAATATTCGATTATAAGGTTTCAAACAATAAAAAGGTGAGAAGAAGGAACAGTTTTAAGGATTTAGACTGACGTCAGTGTCAGTGAATTTCTTAGTATTGTTCTGAGTACATGAAGCTGAAACAAGTCACGAAAACTAAAGGAAAGATAGAAGTGGGGAATGAGGAAGAAATTTGCTATTATATATTTTAAATCTCATAAGGCGTGAAATTTTTTTGGCAAAGAAAATAAATTTTTTTTTCATTCTTTTACTTATATATTTTCACTCTCTATATTCATATATTCTCTCTCTCTCTCTCTTACCCTCTCTCTTTACGTTTCTCTACAATAGCATTCCCTTCTCGTATTCTCAGAAACCAGCAGTAGCAGGAGGTCTTTTGAATGAAAATGAAAAAAAAAGAGGAAAAGAAGACGAAGAAGTAGTCAAGAAAGAGAAACAGATGGATACATCTACAGGAAGAATTGTTTATTTATATAACTATATATATATATATAATGTATAAAATAGAAAATATTTACTTAGCCTTTTCTTTAAAAAGAAAATAAAAAAATGAATTCAACTGAACAGAGATGAGAGAATAGACCTTATTGGGCATTGAGCGGTGTACGCTGTCCGATCATTTGAACTTAATAATTCTTATTACTATGCCATATATAGTAGTCATATATGGTAATTTTAGTTTCAAAAATTATATTTTTAGTTCATATGTTGAGAAAATACAAAACAAAACCCTTGGTCGATAGTCTGATCAGCGCTTTCGATCACTCACACGCACATACACACACACACACACACACATTGAGTTGAAATTCTGTTCGGAAGCTAATGAACACAAATATGCCTTCAAAGGAAGTTATTCTTCCGAAAGTCAAATACAGCAATTCGCTAACTATATATAGACTCAGATGTGGGAAAATGTTATAACTAGCTAACTATGCATGTAGTTTAATCCGATGATGATGACAATGACGACCATGATTATGATGAGGGCAATGTTGGGGGGGGGGTGGAATAAAACAAAAAAAAATTGAAAATGAAGGTGATTTCATAGAGCAGCGATAAAAAACGGAACTAAAAATGGAAGAAAGGAGCAGCTTGTCCTTGAATGCGACTGTTCATCACCTCCGGCATCAACCAGTGATAACATAGGAGAGACGAGTGAGCAATTAGAGAATTAGCGTGAAACTTTCTGTACATTTATGCTAATTTCTTGCGAAGGGAAGTAAAAGGGAAAATAATTTTTGGCTGAAGAAGATGAATAAAATGAAAAAAAAAATGTTTTTCCAATTCCAAATATGATGTTTTCGATTGGAATATGAAGAAAGAGAAAGAACTTTATTTGTCTTCAAGTTGATACAATTAAATGATCGATAAGAGGTTATTTGTATGAAGAAGACGATGGAAGAAAAAAGAAAAAAAATGAAATGAAAATCACGTTCATTCTCAATGTTTCTATTCTCTTGCAACTCATTCAGATGATATTTCAATAATGGTTGTCAGGGAAATTTAGAAGTTTCAGTTTTTTTTTATTCTTCATCACTCTTCACTTTCAATCTTTTGATAGATCTCTTTCAATCTTTCTTCTTGTTGTACTTCTCTCTCTCTCTATCTTTCTCTCTTTCTTTCTCTCGCTCTGTTTCAACTTCTTTCTTGCTTCATCTATCTTCATTCTTTTCCATATATAGACTTTGTGTTGTTCTCATTCGAATGATAGTTGGAGTGTAACGCAAAATAACTACAAAAATTGATATTTTTAAAGATTTTTGAGAGTGGCAATGAGCCCTAATAAGTACTTCATCCGTCATTCACCTTGAGAATGTTTCTTTCTCATTGTCTAAGAAGCTTAACATCATTACGAGAATGGATAGAGTAAAGAGAAAAGTAAGAAAAAGAAGATGAGCAAAAACATTATTGAAATATAAACTTGTGATTAGACGAAGACAATGTAAGAAGTTTGAAGAGAATGTACCATTATCTTCATTTCTCATCAAATAGCAAATGCATGTTGTACCTGTGCAGCAGGATGATGTTTATTTTGGAATAAAAATATAAAATGAAGTTGAACAAAAGTATAAATTGAAATGTAACGAATAATTAGTGAAAAGGTCGCTCATGCAGTACCTTAATTGGAAAAAACACCGGCATACATACACATACTCACACACATACTGATGAAGTTGCAAATAGAGACAGCATCATTAAGCAGGTATCTAAAGCAACCCCAAACAGCGATCATACATACTCTCTCTCTCTTTCTCTTTCTCTCTCTCTCTCTCTCTATCTATTTTTGTTTTTTTTTGTATAAAATAAAATTCAAAAAAAGAAAAAAAGAAGAAGAAGAACGAGAAAACCTGATACAAATTGAAATTATTATTGTGCATTTTATTTCATTCATTATATTTATTGTTTGGTCAAAAAAAACTGCAGTTTTCATTTCCGGATATGCAAATTAGACTGAAAAAAAGGAAGCAGATGGATAGTGATGATTGAAGAGAGATAGAGAACGATAGAGAGAAAGCAACCTAACGAGATATGAAGCATACGAAGGGAAGAAAGTGAGTATGAGAAGAAGCAATACAAAACACAATGACAAAAGGCTTTGAGAATGCAGACAAACTCTTAAGAACAACATGCCATATTAAACTTCTGAATCCAGAGAAGCTGAACTGACCTTCTCATACCCATGACGACTAAATGAAATACTGACGACGTCAACGAAGCAAATTACTGTCGTCGTCTTCATTCTTTCATTTTCATCTTTAACACTCACAAAAAAGCATTACAAATGGCAATCATTAATACCAAAATAGCTTTCTATCATTTGTGATTTATGACTTTGAAGTGTTTAGAAATGAAAATGCTTGAACACATGGATGAAAAGAAAAAAAAAAGAAAAATTTTTCAGTTAAAAGTACATTTTAATAGATTTTTGCAGATTTTTCCTTGTTTTTCAAGATTTTCATGCCCATTTGGGTGGAAATGAGGTGAATATCAGCCATCTCCTTTTATAAGTATCGTCTCTGCATGAGCATTTTGCTGTATTCTCTTCATCTCCCTCTCTCTCTCTCTCTCTCTCTGTTTTACTCTCTGTCGCTTTCTTGCATTCTGTCTTGTGTCTTAGTAGTTCAGCAAATGATTTGGAAGCTCCTAAGCAAGCCTCTCGCATTATTATTTTAGTTTTTCTTCTTGAAACATTAAGAAAAACACCGAAAAAGAGAAAGCAACACAGAGAGAGTAAGAGAATAAGAGAGAGAGAGAAGGTGGAGAGGATGGAGTTGAGAGGGGGAAATGAGAAGTTGATGAAGAGGATAAGGGTTATAAAATGAAAATTTCTTGTCCTTTTGCTTGGTGGATCGTGAGCATTGGAATGGAATATTCCATGGAAATATCATTAATCAAGGTACATGTTTAATATTTTATGGAAAAGCCGGCTTTTTTTCGGAGAAAAATTCTTGAATTCATGAAGAATTAGAGAAAATAGAGAGAATTGCTTAAGAAGAAGATAAGTTGAACAACATCATTCTTCATATCAGCTCTTTCTAATTAAAAAAAAAGAAGACAAAACAGAAGAAGAAGAAGAAGAGAGTGAAGAAGAAAAAGAAAAAAAAATGATGGAAAGCTTTTTTCTATTTTTTTCCACAACACGTCATCAGAGGAGTGTATGTGTATGGGTGTATGTGTGGTGGCGGTGTGTGTGGTTGGAGAGGTTAAGAATGGGAATATTAAAAATCTGTCCTCTACTTTGATGGAGGATCTTCTAAAACGATAAACGAAAATCAGATATTACCTTAGAAAGCACTCAATTGTATTGCACATGGATAGTTCACTCATCATTTGCTCACGACTGAGAGCCGTTGATAGACGTCCCCAAACAGTTCGATCCATCTGAAAGATAACATATGAATGTGGCTTGAAGATAGACAGTTGGAAGAAAAGAGCAAACAGGAAGATAATAGAGAGTTTACAAGGAAGAACGAGAGGAAGAGGATAAAAAATGAATTCCGTAGTTGACAGAAGGAAAAAAGATTTCCCTGGTGGCAAAAAATACTGAAATCTTCTACAAGGTCACAAAATTGTCACCCTCCAAACACAAAACAACAAGGGAAAAAAAGGAGAGGAAAAAGGGGGGGGGGGGGGGGGTGAGATAGAAGACAGGACAAAGTAAGAAAGAAGAATCGTCTGTTTCGAGAGAAGGGAAAGAACTCTCTGACGACGATGACGATGACGTCTGTGAAGAAGAAAATAGCTAATTTACCACACATGAAAACTTATTTGAATATTCACCTTAAATGGAAGTTGTTACTTCAATTACATAGAATGGAAAACTTGGTCATTTCACTATTCAAATGTCTTGAACTTAGTGAGTTATGAGAGAAAACATTCAAAAAAGGAAAAAAAAAGTTCTTTCCTCGTTTGGAAATATTATGAGATTACTTGCACAAAGACAACTTTCCAATAGAAGTGTTTAAAATAAATATTTTGAATAAAATATGTTGAAATGGCGATCTGTCAATTTAAAGAAGATCTGCCATCAGGCTTCATCATCTTCTTTTCCTTTTCATTCGTTCGTCTCTGTCTTTCACTAAATTCCCAATCTGACTTCTTTTATCTCTCTCTCTCTCTCTCTCTTTCTTAATATCTCTCTATATCTTTAACTGTTCCCTTCCCTCTCTCTCTCTTACTCATCTCTTGCTCTATCACTCTGAGAACAGATTATGCTTATTTTCAACCTTATATGGACCCCTTTTCCTGCTCTCTACCCAATTCTTCAAATAGAGCCGCGAGGAGGGTATAACGAATTGCAAATGTTTCTTTCAAAATCAAAAATAAACAATATTTGCTTGTAGAAAGTGTGAAAGTTGTGCAAAATACGATCAAATAGAGAAATTCAAATGTGTGTTTTTCGTTAAATGGATAGCGAAAAGCTTACCAAATACCTTAAAAGGGTGGGGGGGGGGAGCGAGATGATTTTGTTTATTAGTTTGACAAGTTTTTGTTATTCATTGCTTATTCAATACTAACTTGTCAGTCGATAAAAGTTTCTGAAAGAGCTCGTAGTTCTTAAGAAAGCAGGTAAAACAAAAAGTTTGTTAATTAGCGAACTTTTTGAGATCTTTTCACGTTCGAACTATCTCTTTTTTCCTTCATTCTCATTCTGTCCGAGAGGTTAAGTAAGTGCTTGGAAGTGTGACTCTCATAGATCGCACTTGTGTTCCGAACACTTTGACGAAATCAATTGATGCAAATGATAAGGTTGCTTGTTGAATATTCAAACGTTTTTTTATTGAATTTTTTCTTTTTCTTTTTTCTTTTATTCTTCAGCTATACATGGTTGAGAAGGCTGAAGACGTTGGCAACATTACTTGACGATTGCTCTTTTATAGACTGATTCACATGTTTTCATCTGAAATTCAAAAATTCTTTAAAACGTCGACCGAGATCACAAAATCACACACAAAATTTATACATCAGAATTAGTTAAGAAATTCATAATAAAGAGAACGAAACATACAAGAATCAGAATAAACGAGCAGGATGTATGCGGAAAAAATTGACAGAGAACGAGTTGGTAGTGACTTGGTCCTTGGCAACCCATAAAGGGGGAAATCGAAAGAGAGAAGAGCTTATATATTGAAAGAGACATAACATGAATAGAAGTGAAAAGTTATACTCTGAGAATTAGGATATACAGATAGAGAGGTAATGAGATAGAACGAGCGAGCAAGATATGAGAAATAGAAGGATAGAAGTTGGAGGCGTATGAGAGATAACGGGGAAATGAAATCCCTTTTTAGCACTGTTTTCTAATTTGAGCTATATTCAAATGCAATCTAAAATAGTCAGTTTTCATAGAATTTAGTTTTAAATAAAAAAAAATTATGATAGACAGATGCGAATGTGTGTGGGGGTTTAGAGCATGCTGAGTAACAACGCAATTCTGATGAGAAAAAAGAAAGAGAGATAAAAGTATAAAAAAAGGAAAGAGAGAGGATATGTATGAATGAGAATTAGAAGAGTATATGAGGTGGTTGGAAGATATAAAAATAAGGAAGAGATTTGAAAATAATCCAAAAATGGAAACATATCCAGCTGGTATATATATAGAGATGGATTGAGAGATATGAGTGAATATGTGGATGTGTACGTGTGTGTGTGTATGTGTGTGTTACTAGAAATGAGCTTAAAAGCAATCATTTGAAGTTAACGATAGTCACATTTCGGACACAGGACAGCTAATATTAGAAACTGGAAAAGTAACATAAGTCTTTGTGCCGTATTTTGACTTTCTCAATTGCTTCCATTCGTTACGTCTTATAATGTTTTTCAACCTAAAAACTCAATAACATCTGAAAGTTTTCCGAACTGTCGAGTAGGATTTTCGTTTCGTTTCGTTTTCCTTCGTCTAGCTATATCTTAAGAATGTGTTTGAAGGATTCGCATGACCATAGAAGAGCTATGAAGTGGAAAAGCTAATGATCACCAACGAAACATTGAATATTACAAAAACTGTTTTGATATGTTTTTCAATGGCAGAGAGTTATCGAACTTTTCGCTTTTGAATGATTTTATAGAAGATTTTCAAGTAATAGCTTCATTCAAATAAACGTATTCAGTTGGTT
This sequence comes from Auanema sp. JU1783, assembly GCA_943334845.2. Classification (NCBI taxonomy): domain Eukaryota; kingdom Metazoa; phylum Nematoda; class Chromadorea; order Rhabditida; family Rhabditidae; genus Auanema; species Auanema sp. JU1783. The sequence goes on along the minus strand of CALQYR020007479.1, from coordinate 376,418 downwards.
GTGCTGATAATTTGGTGCAACACACAGAAAGGCCCTCGGGCAGAATTAGTTCAGACTGGAAATTATGTTTTAAACTGCAGACAAGAGACATTGGACGGTGGAGAAATAAATAAAATATACGAAGAAGGATCTGCATTAACATTAATTATCGAATCAAGATAGTCTGTCAGACAAGTATGGCAGTGAAAAAACGTGCATTTGCTTCCTTCATTTCTCTTTTTCTCTCTCTATTACTCTCTCTTTCAATGGTATCGTCAACTCTTTGTAGAAAGATCAGTCTTGCTCATGGAAGAAAATGTCAGATGAATAAATGAATCGAAAAAAAAAAGAAAATTGTGATGAATTCCCTTGTCTGACTAAATAACTGGGCAATCTCTCTAGCTTAATCTAAATGAGATCGCTGTTCCAGCTATTTGATGACAAGGGCGTTAAGAGAGAACGGAAAAGTTTGAGCATTAACTGTATAGTTAATGATATACGCATATAATAAATATATATAATATAAATATATCCATATGAGTAATGTCAAAATAGTATTTGATGGGATATGCATGTGTGTGTGTGTTGAAGAGTAATGTTTCTGGTTGAAAGTTGTTGAGTCCCACGCCTGCATATGATTCATCATCGTCTTTTCATTAAAAGCTTCATCAATTTCTCTTATATATAACCATGAATAATGAAAATGAGAAACATCTCCTTCCTGGTTATCAAAATCACAAAATGCATTTGTTGTCAAATGGCTCAACATAATTGTCTTTACAATTCGAAAGGTTGGGATGCAGGAGAGGTAGGATGAAGCTATATCAATGTGGGCTATAAGCTCAAACATATATTTGACCATCCAGAGTGGGATGAGGCACTCTGAAATGGTAAAGGAATACTAATTAACTCTCTCCTTCAGAAGATGAAAATACATTTTGTAAAATTTAAATTTAAATTAATTATTTAAATATTCTGAATTGAGAACACATCTCCTTCTTTCTCTCTTCATTATTCAAATATAACTAATTAGAATATTATTGTACGTGAAAATCACGTAAACACGTGGTTCAGATAAAACTGCACTCACTTCATCTGTAGCGTATGCAGTGAGCGGTTGTTGTTTTTGTGATACATTGTAGAAATAGAACGAAGCAATTATGAGTATATCTGAAGAAGAGCAATATGGGATTAGCTGAGTAAAACTGTCAGAGTAAGACTCAGTATGGAAAATTGAGAAATAAATCAAGAATCAAGGAAAGTACCACAAGCGGAAAAGAAGAAGAAGAAGAAAAAGTAGAACTGAATGTTCAACAGAGTGAAATGAGAATAAAGAGAGAGAGAGAGAAGTTGAAGGAGGGGGGAGAAAGAAAGAGAGAGAGAATGGATGAAGAGTAGAAGAACTTTATTTTTATGTTTCACAAAATACGATTGGAAGACGTGCAAATGAATCTTCAAAAATTACTTTGGACTTTTACAAAAACTTTTTCAATTTTTGGTTTGTTAAAGAACGTTGACTTCGTCATTTTTTATTTTTTTTCTCGTCGGTGGCAAAGGAGGAAATAAAAAAAAAAGGAAATTTGTCAAATGGGTAACTCCTTTGAAGAATACGGAAAAGAAAGAAAAAAATTAAATAAAACCAATTCTTTCACGGTCCACTTTACTATGGATAATCAGCTTCTTCTTTTTTCTTCATTTGGCTCTTTGATGCAAAGACACAAGAGACCAAATCATGGCACCCACGTAGGTTCGTTTTTAATGCAATTTATGGAGAAGGGCATAGTCGTCGAGATATACTTTGTCGGTGTGAACCATCTTTAACTCTCTACAACTGATGTTTGAGCCTTGCAACACAAGCTTTCTCTCTCTTTCTTTATCTCTCTCTCTCTCTCTTTCTTTTTTTTGTTCAGACATTTGGGTCATTAGAAAGTGGTCAATTTCAGATGAACATGTGATTGAAAAAATTGAAAGACGTAGAGATTCTCAAGGATTATTTCATGTTCCACATGAATGTGAAACAATGCACATACATATATGGAATATTTGATTAATTAAATGATTTTTAAATTTTCCAATGAAAAAGAAAAATGCGAAGAAAACTGGAACGAAATGCTGACACATTGAAAAAGAAAAAAGAGCGAATCGTCAAAATATGGAGATGAAAATGGTTTTTTTGTTGAACAAAATAATCTTCAGATGGTATACTTTGAAGACGAGATTATCCGACTTCATTCACATCTCACATCTTCGCCCATACATGTGGTGGCAGGAGAAGAAGAGAGCGGCTTGTACACGGCTTATTTATAGATGAAAAAGAAAATTACGAAAAGAGAGAGAGAGAGAAACAAAAAAAAAAAAGAAAAAAAAATTTTTATTTTTTTTTATTTGCACACCGACACACACACCAACACACAAAAAGGACATCAAGCTTAAGGAAGTTGTGTTGACTTGAAGCAGAAGAAATAAAAAAAAGGAAAGTAATATGATTGTTTTTCTTTGATTCTATTTCGTATTCAATTACTTCTTATCCATACAGCCGTAGGATGGTTTTGCTTCTGTTTTCACACAATTTCACATGAAGAAATTCATTTTTTTTACTCCTCTACTTAATTCTTAAGAATTCTACATAATATTGCTCGTCATCCAATAAAAGCTTCTTCAATCGAATCAAGACAAAAAAAGGGAGGCAAATTGAAAACGAAGACAATGAGGGCGGTCGAATGCTGACAATCTGCCCAATTTGCTGTGTCAGATGAAGCATTGAGAATGCTTGACGTGATTCACGTGTTGTCACGTCAGTTCCTGATTAGAAACTTTCTCAAACAACCTCTCGCAGACGAGCATATTAGGTTTGATGCAGACTACATGTATGAGACTTCATAATTTTCAAACACATACTTCAATATTTTCCATTTTATGAATGGTGGGTGGGAGCTGAATGCAGATGTGTAGTTTCATTCAAAACAGTCTTAATCGGATAGAATACACACCAGATCGAAAGAAAGCTCAAGAATGATGTGATAGAAACATAATTTTACAGTGAAAAGTGAATAAAACAACTGATTATAACATATATTCAGGTTATAATGCAAAATAAATGAGTTCAATGACGACTTTAGACAAGCTGAATGTCAATTCGGTAGAAGTTGAAATGCCATTTCGGAGGCCTACTCATCAGCGTACAATATAGTTATTAAAAGACACAAAATCTCTGAAAAAAGGAATAAGTAAGATGTTTTCGCATAAAATATTAATATAATTTCTTTCATTTCGTTCAAGTTGATCTATAATATAAAAAACGTTATATCAACTTGTGCGCTTTCAAAAATACGTATTCCATCATACCTCCTTTACTTCCCCAACACACCTACGTTATGCCAGCATACCTCTAGTCCTTCATTGGAAAGTGATCATTAATTTCTATGTTTCATAATTCTTTTGTTACGAACCGAAAGAAATGCAAAAAGCAATAACTTTAATTTATATTGCTTAGTCTTCTGATTTTGCCGTATGCGATCGGAGTTTATAAACAATGTTTAATAATTACAGTTTTATCGTTTATCTATCTGGTGCACATAGAGAAGACGCGGAGATTTGCGGACATGTTATACTGGGTAATCTCAACCTTTTTGGCTGTGAGAACAGTGAGGTGTTCCTCCTTAGAACTTGAACCAAACCAAACCGTCAAGACTTCAATACACAATTACGTCCAACCACACTTGGCCACAGAACTTGAGGCTATATCTAGCTTGGCAATAAAAAGAAGTAGTTACCTCTCCTCTCGATTAAATGTTCCAACATGGAATATTTTTGAATAAGTTTATGAAGAGCATTAAGTCTGATGTTGGTTTAGTCAGATTGGGCTGCGAGTATGTCTAGGTGTGTCATCTCTTTAACGAGCATGAAGAAAAATCGAAGAGCAATGAAACCCCTTGGGGCTATTCTAGTCATTTGGTTTTCGCTCAACTTCAATTCTGAAACTTGAACTTCATTTAAACATCCAAACGAGCGAACACAGCCTCATAAATCTAAGATATAACACTTGAACTCGTATTAACGATATAAATCTGTCTGAACAATGTTCATAAAGAACTTGCAGCCCAATAAACTCAAGTACAAGCTACATGGGATACAGTAGATTAGCGAGGGTTCATATAAATCGGTTCTTTCCATAAAACTGATATATTCTAATAGCTTTGTTAGTGTCACCTAAACAATTCCATCAGAATATTTAAATTTCTCCAAAAGTCCCTCTAATTCTAGACTGAGACAGCTTTCCTCTCTTCAGTTATCTGTGTTCAGATTCAAACTGTTATCGCAGTCGGTGTTAATGTATATTCCATGTGTTTCAAAATCTCACATAATGAATCATCTTCAAAATACACTTGTAATAAGAAGCACAGTGTAAACAAATAGAATGTACCAGTATAAAAACAAAAAAAATAACAATAAATTACAAATACACGTTTCTCATCTATCCGTTGATAGTAAGAATTACTATCATAAGGTGACCTTACTATTCATGTGGTTCATCAAATCGTTTGTTGAATCTTGTTCTATAAAATATAAAATAATAAAACAACGTTACAAGCATTATGAACGAACGAGTTAGAAGTTCAATTTGTTTTGCTTGACGCCGAATTCTAGATTGAAGCAATCCGTTTTCATCCCTTATGCTTTGTAACTCATTGAGAAGATCTCGATGGCTTGATTCAAGAGAGCCACCAAGTCTTTCCTACAAATTCATGTTCATAAAAAACAGTTAGATTTTGAAAAGAATTTTACCTGAGTTTGAACATTATTTTCAAGATCTTGAATGATGGATAAAGCTCTCTGAAGCTCCGTTTCACAACGATTCAGCTTATCTTGCAATTCATCTTTCGAAGTCTCAATTCTGTGGTATCGTTCCTGTCGTCCATCGTACTCATGGCGAACAGCTTCGACCTTTTCATTTGCTCGCTTCCTATTCAATGACAATATCCTTATAACTCAAAAAATATATGTACTACCTTTCCGTTAAAATATCATTTTTTGTTTCATTTATCAAGTCTTCATGACGCTTCTTCCACTGTTCAGCATCTTCCAAAGCTCGTTTCAACCTCATCGCTAAGGAATCTGAATTCTTTTCTGCTCTGTCAGCTTGTCGTTTCAAGTTATCAATATCCAATTGTTGTGATCGGTTTTGAGTGAGTATTCGTTCTCTTTCCTTAAGTTGGAGAATTCATCAGTTTCATATTCTTAACAGCGCTTACTGATTCCAAACTTCCTAACGAGGTTTTGTAAACCTCTAGCTCTCGTTTTTGTAGGTTCAAATCAGTGTTCAGTGATTGAACGTGACGTTCTAATTCACTTATACGACGTTCTTTCTCAAAGTTAGTTATGGAAGAACTTTTCTGAATTCCGTAACTGCTTGAAGATAGATCAACGTGAGAATCTCTTCTTCTTAAAGTATATTACTATGGAACGTTCTTAGGACACATAACAAACCTTGGTATATACATAGAACTAGATAACTCAGGTTCAGTTTCTCTTCTTCTGTTCAGTGCTCTGACAGAGGAGAATGAACTAACCGATGTTAGAGAGTATTGACGACCGATTGTTGATAGTCTACTGACACTGCTTCTACCAGCTGAAGGAATGAATAAGAAAAGTAATTTAGGCTGATATTACTGTAATCAGAATCAACAGAAGATTCGCGATCAAACGTTGAAGATTCTAGCTTCATTTTCTGAATGTTATTTTCCGATTCAAGTCTACAATAGAAGATTATTCTTTTCACGGTAGATGTAGCTTACTTGTTTGCTTTCCGTTTGTATTCATCAATCTTTTCTTCCAGTTCGGACAGTTTAGCCTTGTGATTACTTTTCAAATCTTTAACACAATCATTCATGACAGCTTCTTTATCTTCTAATTTCTTCTCATAAATTTTCAGAGAATGCTCTTTCTGCCGCAACAAGTCTTTCTGAAAAGGTTGCAACTTCTCGAAGCGACAGGGTTCAATCTGAACTCACTATACTCTCATACTTCTTTTTCAATTTGTCATATTGTTCTTGAATATGACGAGATTCTTCTTCAACCCGATCTCTCTCTTTCTCAACCTGAAGATTCATAAACTTCTAATCAAGCTCCAAAAATTGCAAACTTTTCTTCGTTTATTCTTTTCCTCAAGCATTTCTTGATCATTCTTAGCCACTTTTGACTGAAAACAAGGTTTGGAAGATGTTTTGAAAGGGTAGTATCTCACATTGAGCTCTTCAATGAGTTTCTGAAGATCGGTGATTGTATTGTTCTGTCTCATATTCCGTGATTTTCCATCTTCTGTTTCATTCTCTTGTCTGAAATTGAAAAATATCAAACAATCAAAGAATATATGTTCCTACTTGGCTAGCAATAGTTTCAGTTGATTATTCTCATCACAGACCATTTGGAGTTTTCCTTCTAATTCAGCAATTCTGCTCATGCATTCTTCAATTTCCTTCTGACCTCTGCATTTGTTTTCATTTTCTCGTTCCAGAGCTTCATGTGCCTGGAAGAAAGAACAAAGAGAAAAGTGAGAATAACGTCTATATATTATATATTTGATGATTACTCTTTGTAAATCTCTCGATAAATCTTTGTTTGTCATTTGAGCATCATCAATTTTTCTTTCATATTCTCGTAGAGTATCGTTTAATTTCTAAAATTAGGATGGATTTATACTATGCAACCGTATATTGCAAGACAAACCATCACGTTGTTGTGTTGCTCATTGTATTTTTTCTCTAAAACTTCGAGAATATCTTCATTTTGAAGTAAATCATCTTTCAGCTTGCTCATCTCGCTTTTCTTCTCTTTGTTAATCTTTAAAAAACAATACATTTTTTCATATCTATTTACTTTTTCATTTACCTGCTCAAGCTTTTGCTCTAACTCTGCGGCTTGTTCTTTGGCAAGCATTGTTTCTTTCAACAAGTTTTTCTTTTCCTGCATGTATCAAAAAAATAAGTTAATTATGTTTCATTGACTGTATGCACTGACCTGCTCGTTATCGAAAACAACTTTCTTCAGCTTTTGCTCGAATGCTTCCATTCTATTGTCATTTTCTTCATTCTGATGTTTGATGGCCTAATGATCAATCATAGGTTCAATAGAATTGATAAGAATGGCTTTACCTTTTCTATTTTTGCTTGAAGTTCGCGCTTTTCTTCTTCTGCTCTTTCTAACCTCATTTTGTAATCACTCAAGACATGATCTACTTCCTGGAAAGACATAAATAGTTTAATTCGGCTTAAAGTCAAACTCTAATCAAGCGAGATTCAAGCTTATTCTTCTCCTTTTCCAATGTATCAAGATCTTTGAGATATTTGGCTTCATTACCATTCATTTCCTTAAAATATCTAATCAGTGATGTTTAAGATGTGTTTCCACCTCCGTCAACTGATTGTTTTCCTCTTTATATTCTTTGATTTCTTCATTCAATTCATCGATCAGCTTCTCTAATTCAACTATTCGAAGTTTCTCACGATCCTTAACACGTATTACATCGTGTTATGATTGAATATCAATCCAAATACTTTTGGGATTAATGGTATAACCAACTGCATCAACCGGAACCAGGGCCATGATGATAACTTACCAAACACTCGTACATTTGATTGAACAACCACGACAGCTTCTCTTGAATATTATAATTATCTATTCCGAATTAATGATGTGAGAAACTCTCTGCGAGCTCGATTGTCACAGTCCCGTAGTGCAGAGTAGCTGCGAATATGCGCTTGTAGCTTACAAATGAACAAGGCAAGGGTGTGTCGACGACGATGTTCCAGCTATATGTATGGCTATTAACCTTGAATTTGTAAAATGAAAAACCTCTGATATAACTCCAACTCTACAAAACACTTTTGTATGACCAATTTTATACTTATCCTTACAATAATCGATAGTGTTGAGAAGTTGTTCACATCCTAAAACAGAAAGTATTTCCCTATCTGAAGTGGGAATTCTCACCTGCTCTGCCTGTGAATTTCGCTGAAGCACCTACCAGAAGAGAATATCTGTGAGTAAACTCAGCGAATGGTATCCGGGATGGATAACCTTTGCGACAAATGCGAATACCTTCAAGTACACCATTGCATCTGAAAATTTATATCACTTAGATCACTTAGAATTTTTTGATAAAATGCCTCAATTGATGAACAACTAAATTTCCATCAATTACTCCGGGCTTTCTCTCATAGTTAGGAACAACACATCGAATGAAGTGAGCAGCAGTTATATTGAGACAGTCCAACAAATTTTGCAACTGATTCTAAATTTTTATTTTAACTTGGATGATTGCGTGATTCAATGTAAACCTTGTATGTGAAACTAACAGATGCTTGACACATCGTACCTCGTCTGGTTTTGGTGAAATCGTTTGAGACTGAAATGGTTGTTGATGTGATTAACTATATTTCCTATACCCGGTGGGAATAATTCTTTAAGAAGATTTCCGGATGATTCAGAAAGAAGAGCTAATACAGAATGCTCAACAACGTCTCGATTCTTTTCGATCCAAGAAGTCACATTGTAGTCCACATTGCCTGCATAATGTTGAACACTGAAGTGTGTTATATGCTTGTTCCTGGAAGAAAGAAGTTGTCAAAAATAAAAATTTTGATTGTATGTTTTCTAACTTTTTCGATTGTTTCGCTTTATGGAAAGCAGAGGAAGAAGAACAGTTTGTCAAAAACTTTTCCAGTAATGTCGTATCTGAACCATTCGGCATCACACATTCGTCTTCGAGAAGTGCTAATAGGCCCATTGGCTGAAATAATTGTAACCCAGCTTCTACTTTTTTTCATACCTTTTCAATAAGGTCGATAGTAGGCTGGAGATCATTAGCAAAGTTCATTAGATCCCATGGGATTCCTTCTTCTTGGTATTCAGCCTGAAGAAGTAGAATCTCATTCATTCAAACTTCATACACCTTACCTGCTCTTTGACAAACATGAAATGATTGAAAAACTGTTGAAGCTTCTCATTTGTAAAATTGATACAGAACTGTTCAAATGAATTTTTCTGAAAACGAATAAAAATGTGATACAAGTATGAGATGGTCCCTCACTTCGATTATTTCGAAGCCAGCGATATCCAGAACACCAATATAATGTCCATTCTCATCTTTATCTTCTGAATCAACATACTTTAAAAGGTTTTCATACATCATCCTACTCGATAACTCTTTGTGTATAGCTTTATTACATTTTTCGAGTATCCAATTGAATAGCCTTTCATATATCACCTTAGCCATTGCTGATGCAGAGAACAAAGTCTGAATACAATAGTTTAAATACATTTCGCTCTTTAAACATCCTCCCACCTTTTTTAAATTCTGATTTTTTCTTATCAATTTATCTCCAATTTTAATTGTTGGCGATGTCAAAGCATCTACAATCCTTCCACCTCTTAATCCCAACAAGCTAGCAACTTGTTCGACTTCTATGCATTCCATTTGTTTCTCTGCATGTAGATGCCTTGTCCCTACCTGTGTTTGATTCCACAAAGCTTAAATCCATTCCGCTTCGTTCTCCAAATCGAATCTCTCCGATCAGCACACATGCAGCACATAATTGGTATATTTGCATCTGATCCTCTTCATTTATTCCCAATTTGGTCATAGCATTCTACGAAAAACATAATTAACAAAGTAGTTCTCTCAAAGAACACAGAAGCATGCAACCGCTCATCCTGGGTTTAATCTCGAAATAAATGTTTTTCTTTTACGTCAGTATCACGTGCCACGTGATAAACGCTAGTGAAGTGGCATCACACTTCAACTCACTTCGGTCTCTAATGCTCCATTGCAGTCATCTATTTCATCGGATGTTGCGACACCTCCCTGATTTAGAAATTTATATTGAGAAGGCTTCATGTTAAGTAGCAATGATCTTCGAATCTTGGCCGGTAACTTCTGTAAACGGAAGTAGATATATGGGCTTGAAGATAAAAAAATTTGTTACATCAGAAAACAACTGATAGAAGATATGAAAATTGCGTTCGCCTTCATTCTGACTGACAACTCTTGACTTCTCTAACAAATCTGAAAATGTCTTATCGCATAGAGAAGTATATGCAATGAAATGAGATTACAGCATTCAATTTGAGCCGAACTTAGTTGTGAAGTTTCATCAAAGTTCATTTTAATGAACTTTCCCTTAAAATAGAATATTTTTTAATTTTCTATTATTGTATTAGTAACAAACAAATCTAGAACTATTGTAATTATGTGTTGTTTTTGCATTTCCAAAAGCTTCTAATAGAATTCCTGTTGTGATGACGTCATTAGCTATATCAGATTCCATTGAACTTCCACAGGAATGCATAATAAAGTCAATAATCTTTTTTGTGTTTTCCGTTTTTCCAGCTCCAGATTCACCCCTAATTCATCTAATAGATGACGTATTGACGTATACGATGAACTTACGTAATCAGAATGGACTGGTTTCGATGTCCTATAAAGTATATATATAAATAAAATTTAATAAAACAATTAAATAATGTATTTATGTTTACCACGCATTATTCCATCGTATGCAGCTTGCGCTATTGAAAATATGTGTGGAGCTCGATCAATATCATCATTTCTTAAATATGATAATGATAATGATCATAATGAACCTATACAGATAGAATAAACCTGTATAAGCTCATGACATCTTTCGAATATATTGGAATAGTTTTCCATGGATTTATGACCACACAAAAAAGTCCACAATATGTCTGCAAATATATGAGAGAATCAAGATACTGATTCATCAAACGTTATGTCTTCCGTTAACATACATGAATTACGCCGTGCTGATATCGTTTACTGAGCGAATCCAAGACTGTCGCTGTGTTTGGTTCAGTTAAAGTACACAAATCATCGGACATCACTTTTCGACTGGGAGGACATGTATCTATTCGTTCAACTCGTTTCTGCAACACAGATATGCATGTTATAAGCCCTTTATGCCATTCTCTTCCTTGTTCCTTTTTTTTTGGAATTTTTTAATATTAATTTCGAACATTTCATTTCATTTGTCTTCATCTTCATCTTCATTTCATCATCCTTAGATCTGTTCTCCAATAAATCACAAGGTGAATAACATATGTTGCGTGATCTCTCACCAAAAAGATAAAATTCCATTACAATTTCATTTTATGAACCAAAAAATACTTTTTTTGTTTCTCGAATTGTATTCGACCCCTCAGCTTATTTTCAGAATTAGGAAGGAAAGGGGAAAGAGAAAGATAAAGAGAAAGAGATATAAAGAGAGAAAGGGCTTGCAGGATGGAAATGGATAGAAGCCCAGTCATTTAAGTATCTATGTGATTCTCTCGTGCTATGTGTTGATCTGTTGTTGAGAAAGATAAAATCGAAGATAATATATACTTATCATCAAAGTTCTCCTTTGATAATCTTCAAAAATTACATTTCTGACCATGTACGAAAGGAATACATAGAGGAATTGGACAGAAGAACCACTTCTCCCCCCCCCCCCCCCCCCCCTTTCCCTCTCCCCCCCCCCCCAAGTGTTTAAAAAAGAAAAGTTTGGTGAAATGTGTACAAAAACCCCCTCCCCCCCCCCCCCCCACCTCCCTTTTCCTCTCTCCGACCATCATCGATGTTATCAAAGAGAATTGTTTTGAAAATGAAGAGAAAATTACAATTATCATCTCTCATAACTTCATCATAATCCTCATCAATTCATCTAATTTTACATCAGATTATCAACGTGCAGGAAACGGGGTTCTCGTAAGTGTAACGAAGAAAGAAAATCTTTTTTTTTCTTCGTTTTACTTTTTATCTTTCTAAGCATTTGTCTCCAAATTCCTTTTTTTTTGTGTAGGAAAGACAAATCTTGAGAAAAAGGATAGAAAGATGAAGTTCGTGGTCTTCCAAAACCTAACCATCCTCTGATCTCTTACAATCTTTCCCTCCATTCTTCTCTCTATCCATCAATCTATTCATTTACTCTACAGAAAAGACTTAAAAAAAAGTGTTCAAATCTATCTTCTAAGCTGATTGGAGATAAATGAGAGAACGTTCGTATTTGATACAAATTTCAATCGTAAAACAAAAAAGAAAGATCGAATTTGTTCAATTTTTACGAATTTTTCTGACGTCATTCGGCTGCCAATCCTTCACACCTTCATCTTTATCTCATTTCTCAACAAATAGTTTTCTCTAGTATATTGTAGAGATATTTGTTACAACAACATTAGAAAAAACAAAAAAAAAAGACTAACATCACACTCAATAGCCTTTTTTTGTGTTTGTTTCAACAAGATGTCAAGGATGGGTCAGCTGATTAAAAGTTTGCAAAAACTTAACAAAAACGAAAAACGTCGAAAGTTCAAAATATGTTTCGATTTCTTAAAGACGAGTTAAAACAGAAAAAAAAGTGCAAACACGAGATATTTTTGATATTTCTGAACTATTTCCGGTTGAAGGGTTGAATACAGACAGAGAGAGAGAGAGAAAGAGAAACGGAAATAGAGAGAGAAGGAAAGTCGTAGAAGACAGAGGATAATCAAAATATAAGATTATATGATATGATAAACAAACTTTCTCGAAGAATCCTTGCTCATCTCTGAATCCTACGAGAACATCTGATAGGCCATCATCAAGTACAGAGCATAATCTATGAGTTTTCAAAAGATAAACTTCTTCCTTATCACTTTCTATTGTACCTATAGCCAAGTTGACTATCGGGAATCCATATTTTGTGATCATAAAGAACATCTTCATCATCATGGGATGGCTGATTAACTTGCAAATGTCTAAAAATAGGATAAAGATAGTTAAGAAGCATAAACATGATTGTAGAAGCTAAGCTTCATGAAGTGAAAGGTCAATTCGACAAATCAGAATATTCGATGGGAAAAAGAGAAAAAAAGAAAAAAAAATTTGATTTTTGCTAAAAAATAAAAAAAAATTAATCAAGTAAGGTGTAATAAACTGTTTTTACTATAAACACGCATGACGTCATAATTAAAAAAAGACAGAAAAAGGATATTTATAAGCATGCATGGTCATCTCACATTACGTCATTACACCCTATTTAGTAATTTAATAAATATTTTAGAAGAATTAAAAAAGGAACTCACTTGATTATAGCAGAATCCATGTCTTCTTTGTCTTCATCAACAATCTGATTCTTCTTCTTCTTCTTCCTCAGCGTCGTCCTCTTGTGTGTGTGTGTATGTATGTGTGTGTGTGTGTGTAAATGTATGTGATTAGTCTATGAGGGTAGAACCACAGCTGCCATAATGCTTAAGCATCTCTGCTTCTACACTATTCTTCTTAGTCTTTCCCTATCTCTTATTTAAAAGCTCAATATCAATGTCGTTTTCTTGAATAGAGTCGTCGTATGCTCGGTACTCCCACAAATCTCTTCATTATGTTCTATGCGGATGACAACCTGTCCCTCATAATGCATGTGTTTTCTGTTGAATGCCAAAAAAGAAAATGGAAAAATAGCACTGCAAGTAGCAAAATGATAAGTTACTTATAAGGTTATGATTACTATAAGAAGTCTGAAGATGAGAAAAAGGAAGTGCATTATCGACAGTCAAGAATGAATGAAATCTCTTCTTTCCCTACCAATTCCATTTTCTTTTTTTCTTCTTTTCTCCTTTCTTTTTTGAAAATTGATGGAAAGATCATTGATGCTTTGAGTACGAAGTACTGATTTTAAAAAATCTTCATTTAAAATTATATGAATAACATTGTATATCACGTGAATTATATCACAAACGTATGTATGCAGACCGATACCACCCTCAACTCCTGTCAATTGAAATTTCCCTGATGAAAATTTATTTTATATTTTTTATCATATTTCACGTGAGCATTCACGTGTAACGTGATTCCATCTCACACGTTCATATATTCATTTCATTTTCATGTTTGAAGATGGCGAAGAGCGGTTGCATTCCACTTAATTGAATCTTTTTTTTTCTTTATTCTTGTTTCATTTTTCAGTTGTGAAAGGGGTGGGGGTGGGAGGTGGGTTATCGTACGTTCTTACCAATTATCTATCTCTTCATGATTTCTATTGAAGCTCCACTGTATTCATTGTTCGTTAACCAAAAACCTTTTTATGGTTCAAGTGTAAATGTTTTGACATCTTCATATCATACAGCTGATCTGTATATGACAGATCATTGCTCTATCAACAGCTTCATGATTGAGTAGAATGAAGGTATTGGACATGCAATCATTTTGATTTCGAACCGTCTCTTTCTAATCTCTGTTCCCGATTGCATTTTCTTTTTTTTCAGTTCATTTTTGAACTTGAAGACACAAGATGATCTCTGATATTATCCTTAATCATCTGAAGCATTTTCGCATGTATCTATGAAGAAACAAATCATTCATCTCTTTTCTCTTTTACTTAAATCACTGTAGACAATCGAACAAAATTTGAGTTTCCGAAAAATTGTTCTGGTTGGCTTTTATTTCAAAGATCATTTATATTAATTCTCAGGTGGATGAGATAAGAGGGGGATGATGTCGAGAGATGGTGGGAGTGTATGAGAAAAACGAAGAATAAGGCGATAAGGCTATGAGAGAGGAAGAGAAAAAGAAGATGAAGAGAGGTGAAGGCTTGCTTTCATAAATGGATGAAAGCGGGTCATTGACCGTCTTCCTCTACTGCCTCTATCTATCACTTGTCTCATCTCTTGTTATAATAATTAATTTAATTTGTTTTTCTTTATTTCTCTTTCATAACAATCCATCAGGGTCTTCTCAAAATTCTTTAACAGAATAACTTGATTATTTGATCTTTTATCTGTATTTGTCAGTGACAAAACCACGTGGTTCTACTAAAGGCGCAAAATGTTTTTCAAAGCGATCGTCTCTCTCTCTCTTCTTCCTCAATTACCTTTCTCTCTCTCTCTTTCCTTCCATCTCTCTCTCTCTCTATTCCTTTTAAATGTGTTTCTCTCTATCTCTCACAATGTTCTCCTCTAATCGCACTTTTATGCATTTCTCTTCTTTTTTTTTGTTCAAGCTATTACCAGTTCTGTACAAGCCATATTCAATATTATTATTTCTTTTGCAAAAAATAAAAGAAAGTTCTTAATAGGAAATGAAGCATTTCTCTCTCTCTCTCTCTCTCTCTCTCTCTCTCTCTCTCTCTCTCTCTCTCTCTGTCTCTCTCTTTCTCTGTCTACTTGATTCCTTCTCTTCATTTTCATTTCTTTTTTTTTTCTTTTTTTTTTGTCAGAAAATTCACGTTTGCCTCCATGTTTTTTCAATTCATTTATAATAATATATGTTATAACATATTGTTGTTATTTACAAAATGATTCGAGAAAAGAAAAAAAAAACATAAATTTCCACTATCGAAGTAAAGAAATAAGCCGGAAGTTTAATTTTATTTTCTTGTCCATCTATGGATAACAACGTAAAGTTGTGTGCAAAAGACTCTTGGAAGCTTATTCGTATTCCTTTTCATACCTTGCTTTTCATTTTTATATATTTTTACATACATATATATATTCTTTTTTTTTCTCTATTATTTCTTATCATTTTCATCAAAAATTTGAATAAAAACCTGCGTTGATGGTGATCTCTGTCGTAAGAGGTGGACAACCTGATCGGCATTGCAGGAATACTAATCAACCAAGAATCGGGAATTTCGCGTCATCGCTATGGTGAATTTAAAATTATTGTTTTTGGGATGAGTTTGTTCCACGAACTATCTCTCATCTTTCGGATTCTGTAAATGGATAGATTGATGAAGATGAAGAGAGATGCAAGAGATAGAAAGGCGATGCCGATAAATGGTTAGAGTTCATCCCGATGATCTCTCTCTTCCTCTTGCATATATTTTCAATTCACCTCTCAACTTAACCACCACATGCGTAATCTTTGCTTTGTTCACACTTATAAACTTTTTAAAATCAGCTATCCATTGATCAGCCTTATGTATGAATTCTTCAAAAAACAATATGTCTCAGCTTCAATTCTTGACTATAATCCGAAACTAATCTGAATTTAATCTTAAGCTGTTCAATACTTCGTAAAAGGTATTTCCTGTTTATGAGGTAACAAAAATAATTTTGATCTCTCACATGACTTCCATATAAGCAGTGCTTATTAAGCATTTCATACAATTATTGTCACATCATATATAGAAGCAGTTTGCCCTTTGAACTTCCAATGTCCTCTCCCTTCATCTCTCTCATACTCTTCTTTGTTTCTATTTTTTACGCCATCAACATGTGGTTGTTTGATCTTGTATTGGAAAAGGTACCCTCTATTCTTCTCTCGCCCTTCATATAGACATCATCGAAAGGTTGAAGAAGAAATTTTTAACAAAATTCTAGTTCTGTCAATCTGTCGCATTCGTTCTCTTAGCAAAAGAAACGTGTCGCTGTCCTTATCCATATCAGACAGCATAATCTTTAAAAAGTATACCTCATTGATCATTTTCACATAGTAACTCTCAGTGAACATTGAACGAAGAGAAATGAGGAAGACAGGGTAAGCATCAGCAGCAGCAGAAAATAGATATCAATGACTGTCAGTTCATTACAAATTTCAAAAGACAGGGAAGTCGTTCTGTCCTCTTGTTTTTCATTTTCTTTTCCTCGTTTTTACCTTTCAATTTCCTTTCTCTGTTACTCTTTGGAAACATCCATCTTTCTTATTTTACTATTTGATCTTTAAATCTTTACTTCTCTGCCAAACTGTTGTTTTCAATTTCATACATACTATCTCCATGCATTGTCACTATCTCTGTTCTCTCTTCATCATTTTCAATCTCTATCACAAGGGAATCCCCCCTCCCTTTCCTACTACCACCCATTCGCCGTCATTCTTCATCAACCAACAGACCTGATGGGGGCATACCTTCAAACATGTTTCTCGTCTGGATAATATTCCCCTCGTTTAAAAATATTTTTCTCCCATCATCAAATCATTTGTCTTAATTTTGCGTTCTGTTGAATCAGAATTAGTAAGCTCTTTGACAGATCAACTGCCACAAGCAAATTTAAATTTACACCATTGCTTTCCTATCGAAGAACAAAAAAAGGTATAAAAGAGACAAAGATGAAGAGAGAAAGAGAGAGGTGAGAGAGGGTACAGAGAGATAGAGAAAAATATGAAAAAGGTAAAAAGGATGAGAGCAATCTGTTATTCCCTTCATCCAGATAGCCTTATCTTCTCCTTTTCAAATTTTCTCTTCTACTCTGTCTCTACATCCTACACTACTTTTCCATCGTCAGAAGGTATTCATTGTTGAAAACTATTTCGTGAGAGCATTATTTTGAGTTTCAACAGCTGAATCATGCTGGAAATAGAAAACCGAAGAAACTGTTTTTCACACACAAAATCTGTTTATCATTCTTTGCAGAATAAAAAAAAAGAAAAAAAAATGGAAAGATCAATTTCTTCTTTCCTTTATTTCAAATCAAGAGAATACCTGTTCTTTTCACCTTTTGATTTTCTATACATTCAAATAACTCATCTGAAATATATAATCCTGAAAATGAAAGAGAAAAAGACATTTGTTAATTCAAAAATCAAAATTTCTCTCTCATCTCTACCGTATGCTAGGAAAGCCCCCACATGAAACTCTTATTCCTATTATCTATCCCATCCCACCTCTATCAAGAGCTTAGCATGATGCAGATGAGCAAATGCAGAAGTGAACCATTGAGCAAGAGAGGGAGAGAGAGAGAGATGAAGATGTCTTTCGACCTTTTTCTAAATTTGATCTCTCATTCATTTACTCCATAATAAGCACCACGTCAAAGAATACGTGAGTTTTCTCATTCTTCCGAATGCTAATCTGGTGCGTCATTTCTTATTTGGCAGCCCGTCTGAACGGTTGTTTTTCTTGAAGACAAGAGAATTTTCATCTTGTACCCTTTTCATTTTAATATAAAAAAAAATATTTCAAAAAAAAAAAATCTTCTAATTATATTATATATGTATAGTAATTTCAATTACTATGCGATATGTTCATCAGCATAATCATGATTATCATCATGATCATCATCCACCTAATTCTTTCATTATCCTCATGCTGCCCGCCCGTGAGAAGCTTCATACGCATTCTGCTCATATATGTACGTTGCTGCAAGAGGGCATACGGTAGAATTAGAAATGGGATATGGATCAGCAGATCATTTTGAAATATTCATCTTCTTATAAATATATTTTTTTCCTTTTTTTTTAAAGATTGCTACTGTAACGGAGCGATTTCAATGAAAATTTTATTTCCGAAAAAAACTCGATTAGAAGTTCTTTTTGTTGGTGGTTAAGGAACATGAATTAAAGAATATTCTCTTCTCGTCTCATCATCATCAACATGTCTAACGCTTAACAGAGAGAGAGAGAGATAGATAGAGAGAGAGAGTAGAGTAAGAGAGATAAACAGTAAAAAAAACTTTTTAAAATAGGTTTTTCATGCATATAGTTAATCTCTTACGGTTATAAACAGTTCCAGAGTATTCGAAAATGAATAATTTTTGAATATCAATAGAGCATAGAGTCTACCCATAGATCATATTTGACTCAAATACAAATTCAAAAGACTATACTATATATTCTTAACCGGAATCTCTATTCTCTATCAATCTCTTGTAGTTCAAGTTGCCATGTAAACAAAAGATCAAACCTTCTTTGCCAGAAGATCAGATCAATTGTCTTTCTCGCTCAGTCTCTCTCTCTCTCTCTCTCTCTTCCACTTTCATTCTCAATTATTCTTTTATCTATCTCTACCTTTCCCTCGCTCTCTTTCTTGATTTCTCTTCTTCTTTCTACACATCTCATAGACCAATAAGAGTTCTCAATCAGGCACCGCACATCATTTTATCAAATTTTTAAAATTTGTAATAAAACAAGAAAATGTATGATTTGCATTATAAAGTAATGTGGAGCGTGACGGCAAACTACTTTCTTCCACAGCAAACATTCACAAAAAAATAATTTCTCTTCTCTGGTCATTCACCATAAGTTCAAAAAGCAGTTTTAATCATCTCTCAACCATTTTTCGGGTAAAATGTGTTTGAATCAAAAAAAATAAGTCAGTCACGTGTTTATCAAACAACATGACCAATAACCTATTCCAAGTGGTTTTCTTGCCACGTGATACACGTGGTTGACGTCAGCTCAAACCATGAATTGGAATCAAATGATGATGGCTGTGTGACGTCTCACAGACACACTTGCTCATACACTTGCTTCATGTATAACAAGTGATTTTGAAAAATTGTGTGCCACGTTCAGAGAATGCCGTCTTCAAGTTCTTTTCTTTCTTTTTTCTTCATTTTAACTTTTGTTGGAACAGTGAGCGGTTGTTTTAAGCTTTCAGTCTTTTCTCTCATTCTCTTCATTCCAAAAATAAAAAAAAAGCTGAGATTACGGTAAGTCTTGAGAGTTGTTCTTAATAAAGTTGTTTATCTTTAAACAACAATTTTTCATATTTTTACTTATAGAACAAACAAAATTGTGAAGAAAAGGAGAAAAAATGCGAAAATTCTCTTTGGCAAATGTAAAGAGGAATGTGAGAGAGAAAAAGATAAAGAGAGAGAGAGACAGAGAGAGAGAGAGAGAGAAAGAGAGAATGAAATCTATTTTGAGGCAAGTTTTGTATGTTTTCTTTTCCTTGCTATCATTGAAAACATTTCTTAGAAAATCAGTCATGAACGAGTATAATACAGAAATCAGATGAAAAATAAAATTTTTTTTAATCAACTTCTCACCGAGATCTCATTCTCTATCTGCTTTTCCCTCTCTCTCTCTCTCTCTTTCTCTCTCTTGCATCTTCTCTTGTTGTGAAAAGCATTCTCAATGTCTTTCATATACATCATTTCTCCAGAAGTAGAAAAAAGAGAATCAAAAGATCAGAAGTTCCATCTAATAATACACCTGCTTATCTCTCAACACCCATTATGCATTACAAAATAATATTATTTAATATACACACACTCTCTTTCTCTCCTCTATATATATATATATTTATTTGTATTTTTGAATAATTTATAATATTTTACACCCAAAATCTTATCTGCAAACGTTAAATTAAACATTTTGCGTTTGGTAAATGACGAATGACCAATTGAAGTTCAGATTTTGTTGTGCAAATGGCTTTCCCTCCAGCACGTCAGAACTATGATTCATGCAGTAAATTCGAGATTTTTTCTTTTTTTTTTGGTTTTCATTCCACTCCAAACTACCCGAAGCTCATTGCAGAAGTGACTACCACACCACCTTCTCCTTCTTTTCCATTCTCTCACTCTCATTTTCTACCTTTCTTTCAGCTTTTTTTCAACATTTTTTGATGTTTAGCTCTCTCCTCTTTTAACAAATGCTAGATGTAAAGTATAAAGATCAGACAACCATATTCTTATCTTTATAAGGAAATTTGAAGAAAATAATTTACATGTAGTCTTCTTCCTCGAGTAACGAACTCTTGGAATTCCTCTTCAATCTACTATTTGAGTCAATTATAATACATTACATGACGTTTCATTAACAATTTTGTTCAATTTTTTTTGTATTGTATGCATGTTGACGTTTGACAAAGTTGACTGGCTTCGATTGGTCAATGACCGTGATAGATTGGTATTTTGATCATAGAAGATACTTAAAAAGGTATACAAGGAGTTTCTGTAAGAGAAAACATAAAGTCAAAAAGGAGAAAGAGAGCGAGAGATAGAGATAGGGGAATGCCTCAGATAACAACGAGAGAGCTGAAACGAAACAAAATGAAAATGTTGTACAAACAGAGAGAGTTTAAGAAAGAATCAAATGTCTAAACAGTTTGTGAGAAGGGATAGATGACTGAAGACATCATAAGAAATAGTTCGATGAACTAAAGAGATGGAGAAACACGAGGCTGAACAATCTTCAATGATCTTCTGATCTCTGTTCTCATCGCCAGTCGGGCTCAAAATGATGCTTGACAGTGTGTTTAAAGCATTGCGCTTTTCTCAGTTGGTCGTGTAAAAGTTCCCCGTTTCTTCTTCTTCTTCTTCTTCATCTTCATCTTCTTCTCCGTCGTTCTTCTTTGTTACTTTACGTCTTTTATGCTTTACTTTGTTTTTCTTTCTTTAACATCCTTTTTAAGTAACTTTTTTAAGAACTTGCTCATTTCATAATCGCCTCAATATTCTCAAACTGAAAAAAAAGCTTTTCAAATGACCCTAATCAACAGCTTTTCGTCCACGTTGCTTTTGAATTGCCCTCTCTCCTCATTCTCACTCATAAAATGAAAATTTTACTCTCATTTTCAACCTGAAGACTGTGCACCAACAGCCATGTGCCTTCTCTCTTTCTCTTTCTCTCTCGCTCTCTCTTTATATTATTTCTGAATAGAACATTCTATTCCGGCTTTCTCTCTCTGCTTTCTCCTCAACCAACCCTTTCCCTCTCCTAGTCAATTTATTGGTCGCGGCGGTCGGCAAAGATCAAGAAATCAAACGTCTACTTTTCCGTCATCACATAACATACACACATATATACACACACACACACACACACACATAACATACTTCTCCTTCATCCAACCACGTCTACTCGTTACTCTCTCTCCAACATATTTCTAACCTTTTAATCTTTTTCCGTCTTCTTCTTTTTTTCTTATTTTAATTTTCTCATCTTTTGTTCTTTGTCTTTTGAAGAATACGTTCGAACATCATGATTTTCGTTGTTGACTACGTCGTTGTCTCAACGATGTTGTCGTCATCACATTGACTTCATCATTCGGTGCATTCATCCCTTAAGCTTATCTCACTTCGTTCCACCTTCCCTCCTGTTTTCTTTGCCTACCCTTCTCTCTCGTTTTTCTTCCTTCCTCTCCTATTGGTTATCATATATTTATCAATTTAATCAAATGATAAAAAGATGAAGTAACATCCAGCATATTCAATGTAATAACTATTCCATTTGTTCATCATATGTGTGTTCCTTGTTCTAGCTCCTGGCTTAAACCTTTTCACATCGTAATATTCTCCTTTCATGTACTCCTCATAAATGTTTCCTCACATATTCAGCTTTGTGCCTTTTTCAAATTTTTTTTATTTGCAATTTCATAACCTTTTTCTCCCCTTCAACCATTTTCGATCATTTAGTCTTTAAACTTCACAAATATTTCTGAAACTTTTTTTTCTGCCACCAACTTCATGAATCATTTCCCAGAAAATCAGGTGCGGTAGGACAGATAAAACATTTTGATCTCTGAAACTTTATAAGTTGAGATATGTTCGGATTAATAAAGGAATATCCCCTTCCCTCCACACACACATTCTCAAGATTTCTTTCTCTCATCATTTTCCTCTCTCTCTTCATTTCAACCATCTAAGAAACTCTTTGAGATGCAAGAGAAACAGACAACAAAGCCTAGAGAGGATTTCGACATTTATTTAACAAAGTTTTTGTTTAAAATTATGATCTCAAGTTCATTTTAGTGGAACACAATACGTTGACCATGAAAAGGAGAGAGAGAAAATAGTAACAGATAACTGCTGACAATCGGGTTGTTAAAGGCCAAGAGATCAAACCATCAAAATGTTGTCAAGTTGGGTTCAAGTCGTTTCCTATATTTTTTTTGTTCCTTAATTATGTGAGAGAAAGGGCTGTATAGCTCCTCCCAACGGTGTGGCTGTGTGTGTGAAGAATATGACATACCGGCGAACGATGGATAGATAGAATAGAATATATTCGAACT
The DNA here is from genome assembly GCA_943334845.2 of Auanema sp. JU1783. Lineage (NCBI taxonomy): Eukaryota > Metazoa > Nematoda > Chromadorea > Rhabditida > Rhabditidae > Auanema > Auanema sp. JU1783. The sequence continues at coordinate 353,739 of CALQYR020007479.1, read as the reverse complement.
TTCGAAGATCAGTCATACACATCCAGCTTTTCGTAACCTCCACCATGCATTAACGTCTCACGATTGACACTATGATTATCAGTGTATGTATGAAGAGAGAGAGAGTGATAGAGAGAGAAAGAGATGTCTAAGACTAATCTAATGAAATAAATCAGAAAATCAAACGTCTCCAACACAACACTACTTGATGAACAGTTCAAAATGTTTAATATGAAAGAGTCATGTTTGGTTACTGATTGATTTGTTAAAAAGAAGATTTTCTCTGATAATCACAGAGAGACGACGTGACATTTGACAAAAATTTTTAATTGTATGACATCATTTTTATTCATCTTTTTCTCATATCCAATTGGCTGATCTACAAATTTTAACAGTTCTTTACATCGCCTACGTGACTTTGATCAATTCCATTGATGGAGGTTTGAAGTTTTAATGATTTATAAGGAACATTCAGAATCTTATTGCTTCTTCTTCTATTCATCTGTTTACTTGATTCTTTGTAACATAAATATAATTTGCATATACATATATATTTATCTAGATAGATAGATATACGTATATGGTAGAATAGTTAAGCTTTAATTGAATTATAAGAATGTCTATTCGCTGCTTCTCCTATCATTTCAATGCTTTAGATATATTACATCATTTATTTAATGAAGAAGAAAAAGAAAATAAAATTAGAGGTAACCACTTTGAAAGAGAGGAAGAAGAATAAGAAGAACATGAAGATTATATATTATAGAGAGAATATGAGAGATTCAGAGAGAAAAAATGATTTTAAACACAAAGAGTCTGAAAGATTAAAAAGAGGCTACAGTATCTTTCTCTCTCTCTCTCTCTCTTAGAGATTGCAGCTGACTTAGTTCCTTATCTTGTCCATTTTTTATTTCCTTTTATGGTATGAATGAGTAAAATCTACTGAAAGTTAGCTATTTCATTCAAATCTCTATTTTTGTGAAAAAAAAAATGAAAATAAAGAATGAAAAGGTTGATGTTCAGCTTCATCTGCTATCGCTTAGCTACAGTACCGGCGACGATGATGAACGTATTCGTTAAGATGCTTAACACAGAGATTCTCTCTATAACCGAATTGTATATATTATACCGTACTCCAACTAACTTTTTCCATCTTTTATTTGTTGTTTCGATTGTTGTTTCGTTCAAAATATCTATTCTATACTAAAATAAACTTTCTTTTCTTTTTACAAAAGAATAACAAGAGGAAAGCCAAGTCTGAGCAAGAGAAAAAAAATTTTATTTCCTCACTTTCATTTTTCTTTACCTAATTCTGTGTTTTTAATCATTTGTATCATTTGTTGCTACATGTTCTAATGTTCACCGTATTTCAGCTGAATGACACCACTACAGGTGACTCGTGATATGTCTCAATCTCCTTCAAACTCTAGCGAATGGAGCAATCCCGATATGGAAAATCATCCTCCACTAGGTTCACCGTCAAGTACTTCTGGTGCGCAAAGTGCCGGAAGAATACTATATTGTAGAAAATGCGAAGGACATGGTGAGAAAGTTGTTCTCAAGAATCACACACCGAACTGTCCCTATATACTATGTACTTGTAAATCTGTAAGAATATTTTCTTTTTTTTATTTCAGAGCATTCTTATTCTGTTTTCAGTGCGAACGATTGAATCAGAAACGATTGAAGTCCTTCAGCAAGAGAAATAAGGATAAATTAAAATTAGCTGCTGAATTATGCGAAAAAAGGCGACAAGAACGTGAAAGTCGTAGTAGTGGAAGTAAGTTTTCGATTTTTCTTCTCATTATGGTGTGCCTGCTAATATTCAATGGTTCATATCATCTAACTTTTGAAGAAAAGTGCTAAAAAAAATTCTTTTTGCGCAACATTCCTCTATCTGGTCATGGCAACACTGTATTCGAATGTTACAGAACTGAAACGTGTGTATGAGAGAGCGAATAATCTAAGCACAACCGTTCGTTCGCAAGCGATTTGCATACAATGAGAATCAACACGCTGGAAATGTATACGTGAGAGTTCACGTTATCAATATCCACGTGGTTCGGACTACATTTGAATAAATGTCATTGTCAGAACAATAAAAAAAGTCCTTTTTTTGTTCGTAAAATCGAAGAATGTCAAAGATAATTGTGGGTGTTGTTGAAGATATTTCGTAATTTTCCTCCATTTCGTCAAAAAATGAACAATTTCCTTCTCAGAGTAGAGGAGAGAATAAAAAAATTGAAACAGAGGGAGAGAGAGGTAGATAGAGAGAGAGAGAGAGAGTTGGTTAAAAAAAAAATTTTTTCTCTCTTTTGTTATATTCGGAATCAGAATAGAATAAGAGGAAGATTATGTGTCGAAAGCACGAAAATGTTGAGGACGTGATAAACATGTGTAATTTCGCATTTATACTCAAAAAAATGGCAATTAAATACTAATTTTTAATAAAAAAAATGTAATAATAGTTGGTTTTCGCTAATTATTTTGATATTGTTTGAGTTTATTAAACTCTGGTTGCTAGTCTTTTCAACCCATTTTCATCCGATATATCTATATATATGACATTTGCATATTTGTCTTGTTTTTGGAAAAATGAGGACCCTGTTGAGAAAAAAAAAAAGAAAAAAAGGCGGAGAAGATTCATAATTAACTAAATTGTCTTTTGGAATATTTATTTTTCATCAAATTTAACGAAGTTGACATTTTCAAACGGTGATTGATGTTTTATTTATATGTAAAATTAAAATTTCTTCTTTTATTAGCATTTGGGATGAGTTGTATTCTATTCGCCACTTTATGATCATCATCATTTACATCTTCTTTTACTTCGAGATTTCTCTAGCTTCTTCTTCTTTTTTTTTATTTTAACTTTGGAAATATGAAATGTCCCTCTGATTGACAGAAACCTCGTTTGTTTCTTATCGGTATCGCAAGATCAAGGAACAAATAGTTTCAGATTTGTGTTATAGGGGAAGAGAGTAAGGGGAGTGCCCCCAGCTGACAGAGAAAGAAAGAGAGAGAGAAAGATAGAGAAAGAGAGAAAGAGAGGGGCGCATGGGGATGTCTTCACACTGTTCTTCAGCTCATTTTGTTTTGCAGTTGATTTGATTAGCAATGATTGAACTAAGAAGTTTACATGAATTGAAATTAAATTTTTGAAATACAAGATATTGTTAAGGACATGTGTCCTGATTTCTATCACGAAAGAAACATGAGCAGAGTATGAAGAGAGTAGAAGGCAGAGAGAGAGGTAGAGGTAGTGAGAGGAGGGCAGAACATCATGCTCTATATTTATTTGAATGATTGAAATTGATGTGCATATAGGTGGTATTCGCCCTTCTTCTAATCATGTTCCATTTCTCTGTATGAGCTTTTGTTTCTTTTCTTTTGCTTTACCTCTCATTTTCTATTTTGTTCTTTTATTCTTTCTTCTCAGTATTCTCAGGAAAGTACAGTAGACAGACGATGACGGGGCTGTTTTGGTCTTATTTCTGTGTCTCTCGTTTTATCGTACTCTAGCTTATTGTTTCCGTCCAACCAGGGCTGTTGGTCGTCGTTCGTCGATCTTACTGATCTGGATGCTATTTTGCAGTTGAAAGTAAAGGGGGAGGGGAGGAAAGAGTGCGACTGTTGAAGGCTTAGTTGGCATTCAACCTCTTTTCCGCCCTCTCTATTTTCAATTTGCTTTCACTCTCTATTTCTCAACATTCTCTATCATGCTAGCTGTTGGAGAACAATCTTTATGTTGTTTATAGTACAAAACAAGTATAATGGATAACAGGCTGCGGCCAAAACGATAGAAAAGAGGAAAGAAAATAGAGAAAAGACGAATTGAGGAGTGAACAAAGATGAAAAGATCTGAAATAGACGGAAAAACAAAAGTAGCTCAAATGTGTCGAAGCTTAACGTCAGACGAAACGTGTCCATCTTGAACAATGTCAAATGAGATACATTTATCTTTGAGCTAGAATTCTATTTTTTCCACTTTGCTCATCTTTTTTTATCTCACTTCTCTTACCAACTCAATCATGATGAAGAACATGAAAGAACTGAAAAATAATCTCAAACACAGCTGGTGAAAATCATTTTTCTTCCACTTTGCTATATTACACAAATTGCTTCAAATCACATTTTTTTGTTTCTTCGTTCTTATCCCTCTCGGGTCTAGAAGTGCCTGTGCTTTCCCAGCTAACTAACCTAAAAAAGTCAGATAAGCACTTTCAAAGGAAGTAAATGCGAACGAAAGTCTGGAACTTTCTTATCCGCCCGCATTAAGTTGCCCCCGTGAACTTTGTGACTTGAAATCTTTTGCTTTTGCTTGTCTACACCCCATATGTTCTTATTTGGGAATGATAGAGAGTGAGAGATAGTATATGAGGAACACAGAAAGAGAGAAAAGTGATGCATGTTCGTTCAACTGATAGAGAACGAGAGGATTCCGAATGGGGTGGCCCAGGCGATCTAGAGTGAAAGAGGCGGTCCGTACATTCAACCACATCAGTCGCGTAGTCGCTTTGGCTTGGCAGTCAGTCAGTCTGAATGTTTTCGCGCATTTCTTTTAAAATTATTTATTTTTAACTTTCTCTTAAACTTTTTGAAACTCGAAGGGTTGATTAGTCTAGACTTCTGATGTATTTCTTTGAACTCATGATAAGTGCTAACTATCTCATGTATAAGTCTATAGGTTACCTGCTAAACTCAAGCCGATCTCCTCTTCTATCCGGTTTAGAAGACGAACAAATCCACTTTGTGCATTCTTCATCGTCATGCTTCGACGTAAAGTTGGAATGGTCGACCCAGAAGCTATGACCTCACCGTTTATTTCCTCATCTTCATGCTTTCGACGTCCAGTTGCTTTTCAGTCAAGTTGGCGCATTATGCTTCATTCATGAAACTCCTTTGCTTTCACTCCTGCTCTGTAACTCTGGTCGTAGGGATCAAAAGTTGAAAGAGCTTTTTTAGTAGTCGGAGATTAATTTTTTCAGCAAAGTTTCTAACTATTTGTTGTCTCTGTTTCTCTCTCTGCCTTGCCTACTCTTTATACTTTTAAGTTTTCAAGCGTGTTGCCAAAGTTTGTCTCTCATAGAGTTTGCTGCTTCAACCTCCAGCATTTTGCCTACCATTGTCTTATCAAAGTTTTTGCCCTCACAAAACTGACGTCATCGACAAACATTAACTTTCAATGATTCTCTTCTAAAACATTTTGCTCAATCACGTTCATTCAAATAGAAGTCAACAGCTTCTAGTTGTTGCTCTCTATTGAAGATCAAATTTTTTTCTCGTTATCTCTCTGCAACCATCTCAAACATCTTCATGTTCTTAAACTTTTTATCTCAAAAACATCAGAAAGCTCTCCTCCATATTTGTTCTCATACCATCTACACCCCATTCAAGTTCAAGTTTGGCTTTCATTCCAACCATACGCAGAGGGCGAACTGCAAAACTCTTTTTCATCTCCGTTCTCGTCTATGTTAGTATGATCATTTTGAACATCAAAATTTATTTATTTTTAATGCATTCCTGTTGGTTCTCAAAATTTATATTTTTTAATTTCAGTGAGTTCTCGCAAAATATCAAGTTCATCAACAGCCACAACATCCTCATCAATTGAAGTCGAAATGGATTCTGACAGCGTAAGTTTCCATTTTCGGGTTTCCACCTGTTGTTTGATAGAAGAAAAGCTCAAAAAATTTTTGGAGAACAAATCAAAACGACGATGTTTCCATATTTTCTATTGAGATTGTTTGCATGATCAGTGAACTGCTGAACGTACTTCTCTCTTTCAACAACCTTTCCTCATTCCTTTTCTTTCTCACCCTCCTGTCTCTATGCTGTTCCTCCATTCTGCCTGTCCTGTGTATGTCCTTAACTGTACACCCACTTGATTTGTTCAGTTCAAATTCCATATTTGTTTCCATGGAAAGTGATATCACAAAGTTTATATTTTGGAGTTTTGACGAGACTAGAGTCAGTCGATGTTTAATCCGACTTGTCTGCTCGTATTCTCTCAGTGAGTGGCCTTTGGCTATTTGTGACGATTTTCAAGGATTAGCTGCCTCGTGAATTTTGCAATAAAAAAAACAGATTTTTCCTTCTTCCAAATTCTGATTTCGATGGAATTTCTTCTTCATTCGTCAAGTATTTGCCATGTGAAGAATACTTTTCTTCATTGAAATTCATAACAAGCACTTTAACAAACTTATTTTGTAATATTTTGCCGTTTTCATGCTATTTCAGAGATCGAAGACAGAACTCGCAAAAAAAATAGAGAAAAGAAACGAAAAACTAATTAAGGGCTAAACGTCCTGACTTCCATGCACCTCTTTCGATCCAACCATGTTTCATTCACTTCTCTCGTTCAGCTTTATCTCTAATTTTGTTTTCTACTTCTTTGCTTGCCTCACCATCCCTCTCTTGATACGATGTGGTTGTTGCCCCCTGCGCTTGGGTACATCAAGTCTTTATTTGGACTTTGACTTTTATCTATCTCTACCTCTCGTTCCTACTCCTTCTTTTATGTCTTTAACCTATTCCTTCGGAGCTCATGAAGATCATTTGCCACGTGGTTTGCAATTTGAAGTTCCGGAAATAATCGCTCTGTTCCTCTTCGCAATGACGTGGGTAGAGCCATCCTTCTCTCTATCAACCTTTCATCTCTCTCTCAAACTAACTTGTTCTTTCCTTTGTTCGTTTCCATATCATTGGGGGGTTCAAACATTAGGCTACACATAAAACACAAACAGAACGGAATGATCTTTCGATTTCACTTTCCATTCATTGCCGAGTTCAATGGAATCAACTTCTGCAGAAGAAAAGAGTTTTCTTTCTAGTCTTTCATGTAGCCTCGTGCTCAGCATGACCAGAATAAGCAAATGATTACATGTGAATTGGTTTCGAAACTACTATTTAGTGTATAAAAGTGTTTATTAATAAATTAAAACATCATCATGGACTTGCCACGCCTTTATTTCGATTACTCCATTTATCTCTATCCTTTTCCTGTTGCATCGCCGCCCACCTTCTATATTAGGTTTCTCTCTCTCTCCTATCTTGCTTTCCTCTATCTCAATCTTCCTCACCTCTCTGTCTCTCTATCTCACTCTCTCTGAACACTCAATCGTTCATTCGGTAGTTTCAGAATTCTTACATATATATATATGTATATGTATAGATCTATTCATTCATATTATTTATAATTACAAAAAGATTTTCATTTTCTCTCACTCTCTCTTTCTCTTCATGCTGACCAATTTGCGAAAGATCAGCCCATTTCAAACAACCATTTGAATGGATCATTTGGTCGTTTGATATTTTTATTTCTAATCCTTTTTTGGCTTTTCTTTTACAATAAACACTCGTCGTCATCATCACAATTGGGAGAAGATTCGATGAAAAAACACAATTATAATATTTTCATTTTTCTCTCTCAATCTACATCATCAGCTTCATCTAAACCTATCAATAACTAAAAATAATTTTTATTTTATTCAGAGCCCAACTCGTACCGGAATCGAAAGTCGTAGCATGTCTCTGGGAGCCATGACTGTTATGTCTTATGATATATGGAAAGCCAAATGTGCTGCGGACAAGAAGAAGATGGACGACGAACGCAAAGCTTCATTAGCTTCACAGACAATACCTTCTGTAGCGGAAAGTGATGACGATCTGAAGCCAATCAGTCGGAAAAGAGCCAATACAACAATCTGTCCAATGGTTAGTTTTATCTTTCTTTTTTTTTCGAATTTTTCTTTATGAATTCTCTGTTACTCTCTCTCTGTCTCCCTATCTCTCTCTCTGTTTTCATTGAAATGAATTTTCCAGCAAATCTTTTATGATGATGTTTGATCCTAACTACTCATCAACGAATTAGCCAATTTTACCTATTTGAAATTCTTTTGTTGTCATCTATTTCAAGCTTTACGAAGAACAGAAAGTTTCTTATGTTTGGACGGCCACTTCTCTTGGTTACGATTGTCAAATTTGATCTTTAGAACTTTGACGACGATTCTATTGATCTTTTCTTCTTTTGAGTTTTCTCTCTTCATGTTCTTCTCTCTTTCTCTCCTCTTTTAATTTTTCTTTTCATACCCTCTTATACATTTACTCAATTTGTACACTCTTATCTTCTCCTTTCCCATTTACTTCTCTCCTCTTCTTCCTCTTCTCCATAAGAGTTGTTGATCGTTCGCGCTCTAGTTTGTCTCTAGTTTGATCAGAAAACTCATTCAGTTCAGAGCGTTCAACTGCATTCAGACGAGGCAACGGTTAAAAAAAAGAAAATTCAATTCAATTCCTCATTTCCGGCCCGTTTCCCGAACTGTTTTTGGATATGAAAAAAAATATTTTTTTTCTTAAACAAATGTACTCTGCACACACACACACACACACATACACACACACACACACGTTTTCGCTTCCGCACAAAGAATGAGAAACGTTTGAAGCAGAAAGCCTTGAGATGTGATGACGAAAATTCCCAACGTGTTCCAGAGATGTTTTCTCGTTCAATCGGACTAATCTTTAGCCAAAAAATAATGTTTTGTTCAGGTCATTTTCATTCTAGAATTCATGGAAAGTTGTTCGGAGAATGAAATCTAAGAAAATGACCAACATACATATTTGGTTGATGAATGATTGTGACACAAGAAGGACAACGCTGAAACAATAGCCCAAAGGCAAAGGAATTTCAAGAGTCTCAAAAGAGAATAAAAAAAGTGTGATGAGAGTAAGGAAAGAAAGGAGAAGAAAAGGGTAAACCTCTGAGAGAGAAAAGAAGAAAAAAATGAAAGTGAAAGAAGGGAATTGATAAAAACAACAGTTGTTCCTAGGTTCTTGAGCACTTTGCTCAAGACAACTTGTCCTTTTTAGCATTTTAAAGCATATTTCTGAAACACACACACACCCATACATACACATTCTTCAAAAGAAGAAATTAGGAGGGAAAAGTGAGAAATATTGAAAAGTCTCTCCTAATTTGTCTCTTGATGTAAACAATACTTTATGAATAATGAAATAGGAAGGAAATGTGAGACACAGGAAGACAGAGGTAGAGAGAAAAAGAAGTTAGCACAGAGAGAGAGAGAAATAGAGAGAGAAGTACAGAGACAAAAAGAGAAAGAGGGAAATTATATCCTTTTAAAGAAATTCCATAATCTGTACGTTTCAAATAATCTCTTTCATCTATAGCAAAGATCACTGTGGTTTCAAATTGTTTCCATTTGCTTATCTATTATTAAATTAAACATTTTTTCTGTCTTGCTATTTGATGAATAACAGATTTCATGAAATTTCCTTTATAAGGCAAAATAAGATCGAAAGATCAACATTTTGTGTTTGTGTGTGTGACCAGGCAATAGCAGGAAAGACATGTCATTAACGATAAACTCTCTCTCTATCTCTCTCTTATTCAATGCACCTCTCCCTTTATATATTTCTTCTCTCTCTCTCTCTCAAATAGATTGACTTCCTCGTGACTTCAGTTTCCATATTTTCAATCATTAATAGGATTTACTGTTCTCTTCCACCACCCCCTCCTGCATTTTCCGAAAATAAGCATTCATTTGTATATTCGGACTTATTTGGAAGGTAAAATAATGCTTTTTGCTCTGTTGTAACAAATGCAATTGATGTTGAAGAGCAAGACAGCGGAGGAGGACGAGGAAAGAGAATCGAAAATCCAAAATATATGTCCACAGATTAGTTTTTGATCATAAAAAATAGAAATGAAGGGAATATGAAGAAATAATATCTTTATATAAATAAAAAAAGAGATTTTCATATTCTCGGATGATAATTGAATCGTGTCGAAGGCAAAGGGAACGGCGAGACCAATGAAGTCAACCATGACGATTATTCTGCTTCCAATTACATCATATGATCAGCTCAATTGTCGTTCTGTGTGTGTGTGTGTGTGTGTATATGTGTACGGGTGTATGTGTGTTACTTAACAGAAATTGGCGACTAAGCAAAGATCTGTTCGGAAAACATATGTTAGATGGATATACACATATATGGAATTCCGAAAAATTGACGTTCTGCTTAACGACGGTTTCAAAATTGAAAATGTTGTGTGCAAGAAGTGCAGAACACTTGAAAAACAGAATAAAAAGATTGAAGCTTAAATCCATAATAGAAGGACAACTTTCAACTTGTCCAATGGTCTCCCTGATCATCACAATGAGAATGTTTATGCAAAAAAAATATCAAAAGGTCTCTTTCCTCTTCTTCTCTTACCCATTTTTCTCTTCTCATCTCTCATTCACTCTCTATCTCATCTACAAATTATTTTGACTCTCACATTCATTTCTAAGCAAAAATGCAAAGCTTTGATTAGTTTGTTCTTTCTGTCTCATTTATAATTCTCTTTCTACTTTCCCTCTTTAAGTCTTCTCTCTATGATCCTCTCTCTTTTTCTCTCTTTCTGTGTTTAAACGAACTTTCATCAGTTTCATGTCTTCTTCTTCTCTTCTGCTCGTCTTTCTTCCTCATCCGTCTGACTTGGCAATAACATGTTTTGATGATTTGTATGAACCTTTGTATGTGACGAGCACTCTTATTGAGTTCAATGTTATCTCTTCCCGGGACTGAAAAATATTCCAAAAATAATCTTCAAAGCTATTTTCTCGTTTTCCCTCACTATATCCATCCAACAAGTATAAAGTATAAACTAGTTCAAATATCTTTTTTTTCCCAAATACCTTTTCATTCATAGAACATGTGCTCTGAATGTAATCTCACCTCATATTTCAAAGAACAGAACTTTTTATTAAAAATACAATTTTCAGGAGCCATATAGGGATATTCCCAAAATCTCTCCACCCAATGTTAAAGAGAAAAAAGGCAGATACATCCTTCTCCCTACTATACCTGCAATGAAAGTTTTTGTTGATGATGTAAGAATGCTCTAATTGGCTATAAATTTTATATATTTTCTTCTAGGAAACTGGTGAGAATACTGGAAATGCTATGTCGGTCTCTGCCACTTCGGCCACCTCTGATGTCGCAAACACAACATCAGCAACTTCTTCCGTTGCTTCTTCTACATCTATTCTTCCTACCACTTCAACTCCCGCCTCCGTTCCAATCACTGCTGTAGCTTCTTCGACCACAATTCCATCAATTCCTGCCACTGCTACTCCAATGCTTACTGTATCATCTTTCCCTACCGTAACCACTGGTATGGGCTTCATGTCTACACAACCTACAGTCAGCCAAGTGCCAATCAGTTCCATGACGACAGCTGCAGCTTCAATGACTGTTCCAGCAACCGGAATAACTGCTCCGTTCATGTTGAATCAAAGTCAACTTGGCCGTCCTAATGTAAACATGAACATTCAACAGCCAACATCAACGGCTCCCATGATGTCTACCGATCAATTGGTCAGCCTCCTGAATCCTCAGATTCTTTTACAAACATCGTTATTGCAACAACAGCAGCAACAAGCTCAGCAGCAACAGCAACAACAGCAAAATGCATGTCTACAGCAGTTATTGAGTCTTCTGACAGGCAATCAAGCAAACCATCTCGCCCATCCCCAACAAGCACCGGCTCCAACACAAGTGCCAGTTCCTATGCCTGGACAGCCAGATATTTTGGCACTTTTACGTAGTCAACAACAGATGCATCAAGCTTCTCAGCAACATCCCCTGTACATAACAACTCAACATGATCAAATGTCTCTTACATCATCAGCATCAGATGATCTGTTGAAGACGCTGCTGGCAATGAGACAACAGCCAATATTTTCGAATACGGTTTAAGAAAAAGGAATAGGCAGTTCTTATAAAATGAGAATATAATTTCATCCCTAATCCATTCGTTATAAGTTATGTATTGTTTTCCTAAGTAAAGCCTCTTCCTTACAGTTACCTTCTCTCTTTGCTCCTTCTCTCTTCCTCTATCTCCATTTCTCTGTCTCTTTCTCTCTCTCTCTCTCCCTCTCTCTCTCCACCCTTCTCGACAATGCCAATTGTGATATTATTGTTAGTAAAAAGGAAAAGAAAAACATAAACCCAGTCATATCTTTCTTTCCTTATATATGTATGTTAACCTTTCAATTAAAATTCTCACAGTCAGGTTCTAAACCCGTTTTATGCTTTGTGATCTCATATCAATGGTTGTAGCCCTTCTGTTTTTTTTGTCCTCAAGAAACTTGTTAATTCATTTTTAATAATCAAAACTGATTGTATATACTAAAATATATATATATATATATATAATAAACATATTAATATATATATATATCATATAGTTAATGTACAGATGTATACATACTTCTTGTCTGTAACTTATTAAATTTTTCTATTTTAAAAATTCTTTTTTTAATTTTATTTAAAGAAATATATTTTATGATTGTTGTTGTCAAGGTAATTTCTTTTTCGAATGAAATCAGCCTAAATGAACGAAAAAGTTCTTCAAAACACTTTTCTTATGTAAAGCGAATACATTGAATGAGCTTCGAATTACATGCGATTGTACTCTATAAGGAAGTATAGCTGTTTCCATTCTTTTTTTTTCGAAATTATTATTCTGCAGATTAGCTGATTTTCCGACAATCGCACGAATCTCTCTATTGTGAGTGCTGTCACTCCATTTTCCCATCTTTGATTCATTAAAGTTTCTCTCGAAAATAAAAAATTTATTAAATTAAAGTTTAAAGAGCTCAATGATCTCAACAGATTTGCAAGCAGAACGTATTCTCGTCCTCTCACTTAAGCCGATTGCACAACAATCAGACTATAAAAATTAAAATTATTATCTTTTTATGCGAATGCAAAGATATTGCAGTTACAACCGATCATCACACGCCTTTTGCAATTGGAACATTCTGGTCAATACACGTCTCACGTCAAATCGGCGTGAACAATTAGGAATTATGCTAATCTTCAATAATTTTAACTATGCTATTGATATTGAAAGCAACAGAAGAAAAGAAAAAAAAAGTATAAAAGATAAATAACAAGATGACTTTCTGATGTTGTATAGGAAATCAATGAGGTGAAGAGCTTTATGTTGGATTTTGAGATGAAGCCAAACGAAAGCAAAGGTCGAATACATTCAATAATTTAATGTGAGAGAAAGAAAAACTAGTTGAAGAGAGTTTGTTCAGATGAATTAAATGAGTCAAAACAGCCATCAAATAAATTTTTTTTGTCACAAAAAAAAACGTAGAGTATGTGTACGGAACAGCTAAACATTCGAAATGTAATGTACTTGCAAGCTTCTTCTGTCGATTGAAATCAGATGATATATCCGGACGAAATTAAAACTGTTCGAGAAAAAAAGGGTCGGATAGCATAAAAACATCTATAGCTTTTGAAGGAAATGATCGAAGCTTAACTTTCTATCACTTAGCTCCTCTTTCCTCTTTGTCCAAGTCTCTTTCTCTCTCTCACTGTTTTACGTATAAGATTTATAAGGCGTTTTTAGAATACATCTGAATGGCCATCGGTCTCTTTTAACCATAATGATAAGCTGTCGTCTTTCCCCACAATTTATTCTCAAATTCCATTAGATCATCGTTTCACTTCGCAAATCTGGTAGCGCAACTATCGTATCATGAAATTTTCACATAAAAAGTAGTTCAAACCTAGACATGTCGAGGATGAGAATCTGACAAGCATGGACCACCTTTTTTCCTCCTTCGTTATTTCTTTTGACTTCCATCCAAAGCGATTTTCAAGTTCGCGCCTATCCAATACTATATAAATAAAACGAGCTAAACAGTTGGGCTAAGGAAGCGAGCTACCTTTAGAGATCAGCTTGCGAAAGACGATGATCAAATCCATTGTGGTAATTCTAGTTTTTATATATATACGTTTATCTCATTACTGTTGTTCTATAGATTCTATTGGCTATTGCTAGCCCATCTCTAGCTTGCATCGGAGGCCTTTTCGGAGGATCTGGTGGATGTTGTCAAGCTTCTGCTCCATCATGCTCTAGCCCATGTGGAGGTGCTCCACCACCAATGTAGACAAAATATTGCTGTTTTTGAAACCTATTTTTTCAAATTTTTCAGTCCAAGCGTTCCTGCAGGAGGAGCATATGTTACAGCTCCAGCTGGTGCATTCCAAGCTGCTCCTGTTCTTGTAAGAAAAATAGTAGAATTTCAACTTATCTTTCAACTTTAAGCCATTCGCTGCCCCACCTCCAGCTCAACTCCCTAACAACGCTTATGCCTTCCCAGGTAAACAAACATTTGAAGTATTGAAATCTCATTTGATATTTAGCACCTGTTCAACAGAATCTGAACATTCCTCAAGTAGGGGGGCAATCAAACTTTGGAGTATGTTAATATTTGTTTTTTTTAATTAACGGAGTTCGTTCTAGTATGCCAGCGCTGGAGTGATTGGAGCTTCATTACAGCAGCAACAACCTGCTTTGGTTCCACAACAACCATTAGGAGGAGTGAGACTTGAGAAATTTGAAAATATTTTGAGTGCATTCCTTTTTAGTACATCGCACCCGGAAATACTCAACAACAGACAGTTTATGCATCTTCTGGTGGTTCGGTTGAACCACATGGCGGCAATGTCTACGAGGTGCCTACCAACCAAATTGTAAGTTCTTCTATTCATACCATCGAATCTGAGAGTGCAGGGATAAAAAGCATGTCCAAAACCATAATCAATGGAACAAAAGCTTTTCGTAATTCCTTTTTTTTATTTTGAAAGAACTTGAACTCTACCTTATCCGGTTTCACATCAGACTAAAAGGCTATTCTCGCTCATTCTTTTTTTTTGACTTACGTAATTAACCAGATTATTTGGGCTATCCATCTTTTTGTTTTTCTGCGAATGCTACGATTTCTGATCAACATCGAGCACTTTTTCTCCTTTTCAACAAATTATTTGATTGAAAGCCTTAACAAAGAGTTTTCAGCATGTCATTCAACCATCTAGCGTTGTTACAGTACCAGGAGCTGGATCCGATATTGTTGTTCCAACTTCCGGTGTTCAAGAATCCACTCATACTGTTGTAGTTCCTTCCGAACAGGTAAGAAAAAACACTTAACACATTAGTAAAAAAAAATTTTGTAGCCAGCTCCTATTGATTACAAGGGAGTACTTGGAAACACCAAAGAATCCAAGATTCGTGGCAAGAATGGCCACAACGGAAAATACGACGATGAAGATGGAGCAAGTTATGATGATTTCGAGGGATATAATCCATCTGATGCTAATGGAGCAGCTCCAGTACAATATTCATTTTTGAATATTTTTCTTTATTCAATCCTTTCAGAGACCAGCTGGAAGAACCTCAGTCCCAGCCGCTCCATCCTCTTCAGGATCCAGAAACCAAGTTACTGTTGTTACTCAACAAGTTCGACCAGCTCCAGTACCAATCGTCACAGGACCAACTGAGAATGTTCCAGCCACTAATGTCCACACCACCGTCGTACACCCAGCTGTAACAATCCCAGCTGCCCCACGCCCAACTTTCAACGTTGTTCCTTCTCCTACTACTGTTGTTCAACCAAGCGTCGGAGTAGTTCCAAGTGTACCAATTAGTAGCACTAAGTTCAACGCCCCAATAACCGGACCAGTAACTGTCAACGAATCTACTGATCTTGAAGAGAATGAAGAAAATACAGGAACCGGGGCAGTCAGACCAACCCCTGTTGAGCACAACAACGTAGCTCCTCATGTTGAGCAACCACATCCAACTCAATCTACTGTTGGACAAAGAAATGGAGGATTAGACTTCAATTCTGTTAACCACCAAGTTGATTCTACTTCTGCTCCACAAAACAAGCCAATTGAGCCCTTTGCTCCAAAGAATAATGAAGAAAACGTGAGTGCTTATATACTTTGAAAACATGTAAGATATATAAATACATATAATTGAAGGTTGGAGAGCTCGATGGTGACGACTACGATACCTTGAACGAAGATCGCCCAGAAGTTCCTGTTGCTTCAACTTTCACGAATCAAAAGGAAGTCCCTGCTGTTCATGAACCAACGGTTGAGCACATCTCTAGTGCTGAACAACCAGCAGTTCCATCCACCGTGTCAACTACTCATATTGAAGTTCCTTCCATTGCTCCATCAAGCAATCAAGTAAACATCGTGAGTTGAAAGGTTGAATAAATAAAAAAAACAATCAAATCATATTCACAGAAGACAACCGAGCAAGTTGATGTAGCTGAAGGTTTCGACTACGGAGATGGCAATGGAGCTAATTATGATGATGTACCTGAAGACGGAAAGGTTATGAGAATCTTCTAAATTGCAACCAAAAGCCAGCATCCAACTAACTACTAGCACCTCTTTCCTATTGAAAACAATTTCAATATATTAACGACAGCAACTCACACATTAGGCGATTTGTTGAAACGATACATCCTCTCGTAATAGATAGCCGACGCTTAGTAAACGAAATCAAAAAAACAAAAAAAAGAAAAAGGTGAAACAAACAATGAAAACCTTTTTTTCCTTGTTTCACCTTCTTCTTTAATTTATTTGGTGATTGTTTAGAGTGATATCAGCTGAGCCTTCTGAGGTGAGCTGAGCTCTCTTAGCAATCACTGATCTATTTGTAATTCTTATTAATATTATCTAATATATCACTTCTTATTTTGTTTTCTTATTGTCAACACTCACGTTAATAAAATGCAAAATAAATTATTATAATTTTTCCTTTTCTTCTCCATAACCACGCATGATACTGTCAAACACTCAATATGGACATCAGCCCATTTTGAATTTCATTCAAAATAAACCAAATATCTGCTTTTTCCTTTGAATTCTCATTGAATTTCTTTCAAAACTCACCTTGTCTCTCTATCATTCTATCTCTTTTCCTCTCTTTCTCTATTTCTCTGCTTTTTCAGGCGTTTCGTTCTCTTTCTATCTGCTTCACATCTTCAAACGTTGGATAGATAGATAGATAAACGACTCGCTGACTGGAATGAAAAATCATAAAAAAAAACTTTTTAATTTTCTTTTCTCTAAGATGTACTCGTTAAGCTTCAGCTTAAAGCCAATTTGGGCTTAAGATTGGTATCTGATCATGTTCATAACAAAGCGTTTCAGACAACCGATCCATTGGAATCTAAAGACTATCAAGGCGAGCCATACGCTGGGCATAAGAAGGTTCATCTAATCAGCATCGGCAATAGCAACATGATGTAATTATTTAAGGCTGCTGGAACTCTCCAACTTGAGAATGCTGAACCCATCGATGTAGACCGTATCTATCTCTATAGAGTAATGCAATAGACTGGCTAACCAAAGACACTTCTACCCGAATCTTGCCATATCATGTGTATATAATCACTCTAATTATTATTTTCTCTGTCTATCTCTATCTCTCTTGCTTGTTGTAACTGTCTATGTCTGTACATATGGGGTTTTCTATTAATTTATATCATATCTTCAAGTGTTGGATTGAAAATCATCAAAAGCTGAACCAAAGAAGAAGATGAAAAGAGAAACATCGCTTATTCACAATGAAACTTTTCATTTTGTAAGCTTTTCCTAGTTGATGTTTGAGTGTTGAAAAAGAAAGAAAAAAAAACTTTTATTCATTAGACGAATAGTGAAATCAGATGTGATATCCCGGTCTTGTATGTCTATTGATAAGCGACATTGACTCCCTCTCTCTCTCACTCTCTCTCTCTCTCTCTCTCTCTCTCTCTCTCTCTCTCTCTCTCTC